>JAPVLO010000583.1:600000-884481 GCA_027257055.1 Cephalopachus bancanus | reverse complement strand
TAGAGGACGAGGGAAACTACTCCTGCGAGTTTGCCACCTTCCCCAAGGGCTCTATCCGGGGGGTGACCTGGCTGAGAGCCATAGGTGAGCCGGGTAGGGTGAGGGCATCCCCCCTGCCGCTCCATCTCTCTGCGCCTTGGCTGTGAGGTCGGCCTTTTCCACGGTCTTGGGTCAGTTGGCAAATGTTAATTAAGCACATCCCGTGGGCCACGTGTTTTTGTGTCGGGGACTCCATGGGCAACAAGACACTCTCAGCAAATACACGTTGAGCCTCGCTGATGTGCTGGGCCCCGTTCTATAGGTAAAATAAGGCAGCCGGGCAGCAGTGGGTACAGTGGGGGTTGGAGGGATCAGGTTACAATTTTAGCTAAGGAAGTCAGGCCATATTTGAACAAAAAAATCCTGGAATTGGCTGTTAAGAGAGTTCCAGGCAGAGGGAATGGCCAGTTCAAAGGCTCTGGGACAGGGTGTGCCTGGAATACTTGAAGAAGGAAGGAAGTCCGTGTGGCTGGAGACATGGGGTGGGGAGGAGATTAGGGACAGCCCAGTGGACCGCAGGAAGCCTTTGGCTTTTGCCCTGGGGGCTCTGAGTAGAGAGGTGTGGCTCCTGTTGCCTGTGGAGAGGGGGGAAGGGTGGAAGCTGGGAGACCACAGAGAAAAGCTGAACCATTTAGAAGTAGGGGACAGTTGTGCACAGTGGCTCACACCTATAATCCCAGCACTTTGGGCGGCTGAGGTGGGAGGATTGCTTGAGGCCTGGGGTTCGAGGGCAGCCTGAGCAGCATAGCTAGACACCGACTCTACAAAGATCAAAATATTTAGCTGGGCATGATGACGTCTGCTGAGTAGCCCCAGCTACTCAGGAGGCTGAGGCAGGAGGATCGTCTGAGCCCGGGAGGTCGAGGCTGCAGTGAGCTGTGATTGTGCCACTGCACTCCAGCCTGGGCGACAGAGGGAGACCCTGACTTAAAATAAAAAAGAGGCCTAATTGGGACAGCAGCCTAACTGGGACGGAATGGTCAGGGACAGCGTCTAAACCAAGTCCTGACATGAGAGAAAGCTGCCCGCGGGCGCAGCAGAGAGGTGTCTACACATGCAAAAGCTGGGACATGGGTGCAAGCTTGGCAGGTTCCAGGAATGGAGAAGAGGCCAGCAAGGCTAGACCGGGGCTCGAGGGACCTTCTGCAGGGCCAGATTGCGTGGGCCTCACAGGCGGAGGTGAGGAAGCTGGACTTCATCCTCCATACCATTAGGTGCCGTGGGAAGTGTCAGACCACAAGAGAGACCCGGTCAGATGGTTGGAATGACAAAGAGATGACTGTCAGGGGAGCCATGAAGAAAGAACAGGTTGCAGGAAGCAGGGATTCGGGCTAGAGGTGGCACTGGCTGTAGGGGGAGGAGAACGAGGGTGAAGGGCAGTGGGCCAGGTAAGGATGTGTTTAGGAGACAGTAGGCACTGGGCTTGTCCATGGATTGAGGGAGAAACAATCAGAAAAGACTCCGGGACCGGGCGTGGTGGCTCACGCCTGTAATCCAGGCACTTTGGGAGGCCAAGGCAGTCAGAGCACTTCAGGACAGGAGTTCGAGGCCATCTGGGCAATAGAGTGAGACCTCATGTCTAATAAATAAATATATATATTTGAGTTGGAGTCTCACTCTGTTGCCCAGACTGGAGTGCAGTGGTACGCTCCCAGCCACCGCAGCCTCAACCTGCTGGGTTCAGGCGATCCTCCTGCCTCAGCCTTCCAAACAGCTGGAACTACAGGCACACACCACCATGCCTGGCTATATAGTTTGGGTTTTTTTGAGTCAGTATCTCTCTCTGTTACCCAGGCTGGCGTGCAGTGGCATGATCACAGCTCACCACAGCCTTGGCCTACTAGGCCCAGGCGATCCTCCTGCTTCATCCTCCCAAGTAGCTAGAATTTCAGTCATGTGCTACCACACCTGGCCAATTTTTTATTTTTTATTTTTTGAGTTGGAGTCTCACTCTGTCACCCAGACTGGAGTGCAGTGGCCGCTCCTGACCACCACAGCCTCGATCTATGGGGCTCCGGTGACCCTTCCGCCTCAGCCTTCCGAGTAGCTGGAACTACAGGCATGCGCTACCACGCCCGGCTGATTTTTGATTTATAGTAGAGATGAGGTCTCGCCAAGTTGTCCAGGTGGGTCTCGAACCCGCGGGCTCAGGCAATCCACTCACCTCAGCCTCCCAAAGGCGTGGGATTACAGGCTGAGCCACTGAGCCTGGCTTTAATTTTTTGTAGAAATGAGGTCTCATCATGTTGCCCAGGCTGGTTTCAAACTCCGGGGCTCAAGTGATTCCCCCTGCCTTGGCCTCCCAAAGTGCTGGGATTATAGGTGTGAGCCACCACACATGGCCTATATATATATATATATATATATATATATATATATATGTATATATATATACGCATATATATATATATATATATATATATACACACATATATATGTGTGTGTGTGTGTTGTTATATAGATTTTTTTTTTTTTGAGTCGGAGTCTCACTCTGTTGCCCAGGCTGGAGTGCTGTGACACACTCACGGCCACTGCAGCCTCGACCTGCTGGGTTCAGACGATCCTTCCGCCTCAGCCTTCCAAGTAGCTGGAACTACAGGCACGTGCCACCACGCTCGGCTAATTTTTTGATTTATTGAAGAGACGAGGTCTCAGCAAGCTCAAACAATCCTCTCACCTCGGCCTCCCCAAATGCTGGGATTACAGGCTTGACCCACTGCACCCAGCCCTTTTTTTTTTTTTTTTAAGAGAAAGAGAAAAGACTCCCAGCCTTCTGGTCCCAGCAGAAGGGTGACCCGCACTGGGCAACACAGGGAAAACTTTTCTTTTGAAGGATGCTCTTTCTTGCTGAATCTTGGAAATTTCTCGGGACCCCCTCTTCCCCAGCAACTTCCCCCAAGCGGCGTCACTCTGGGCATTTTCTTTTCCCCTTCTCAGCCCCAGAGAGTTTGAGAAGGTGAACTTCCACTGTCCCCAGAGACACTTCCCTTTCCAAGAGCCCCGAAATCGTGGCTGTTTTCTGCGATGCAGAGCTCAACTCTTTGCCTCTCGAAAGTCTCCCCTCTTGTGCAATCATTTGTTCTGTTCAAGGGCAGCCCCCATCGACACCAGGGCAGAGGCAGAGGCCAAAACGGCTGAGCCTGTGTCTTCGTGGGCCACAGAGGAGAGGCCAGACGGAGCCTGCGGTCAGGGAAGTGCCCTTGAGGAAGTGAAGCCCGGACTGGGACAGGGAGAAGGAAGCCAGAGCAATCCAGGCGCCAAGACCCCTAAGTGGATGGGGGCGGGGAGTGCCTGGGGTGGCTTCACGGTTGGGGGGCCGGATTGGCTGCTGGAATTTCACTGGCCTAGGATGGCTGCACTGACCAAGGAGGGTGGGGGGGTGGCCAGGAGGATGTGGGGGGCCTGCTTGATGCTGTGGGGGTCAAGGGAGGAGGCGGGTGATGGGAAAGGAAGGGCAGGGGGAGTCAAGGGGGGTGGGGGGTGGGGAGACACCCAGCTTCTGGACAGAGTTTAGACAATCCGAGGCAGTCCGGATTAGGGACACCTGCAGGAAGCGTGGGCTGCTGTTCTTCCTGGAGGTTTGCTTATGGGGCTTTTTTTCCCTAATATTTTGCCAGGTTTTCCAGAACGATGAGGAGGTGAAAGGGCAAAAAAACCCCAAAACACTCGCTTTGGAACTGTTATCTTTGTCACACTGGTAGCACAGTGTAATCATGAAGACAGGAAGAGAAACAGGGGCCTTTCAACTGGGTCTTTGAGCTGTATTATTTGGGCTTGACTTTTTTGGGGTTTTTGGGGGTTGTTTTTGTTTTTTTTTTTGATTGGAGTCTCATTCTGTCGCCCAGACTGGAGTGCAGTGGCCGCTCCCGGCCACCGCAGGCTCCTCTACCTGCTGGGCTCCGGCGATCCTTCCACCTCAACCTTCCAAGTAGCTAGAACTACAGGCGCACACTACCACGCCCGGCTAATTTTTTGATTTATTGTAGAGATGAGGTTTTGCCAAGTTGCCCAGGCGGATCTCGAACCCAGGGGCTCAGGCAATCCACTCACCTCGGCCTCCCAAAGCATGGGATTACAGGCTGAGTCACCGAGCCCGGCTGACTTTTTTTGGTTTTAAATCCCAGGCTAGCCAGGAATGGCAGCTCACACCTGTAACCCCAGCATTTGGGGAGGCAGAGGCAAGAGGATTGTCTGAGCCCAGGGGTTTAACACCAATCTGGGCAACATAGCAAGCCCTTGCCTCTACAATAGAAAAATCAAGATATTAGCCAGGCGTGTTGGCCCATGCTTGTAGTTCCAGCTACTTGGGAGGCTGAGGTGGAAGGATTGCCTGAACCCTGGAGGTCAAGGCTGCTATGAGCCATGGTTGTGCCACTGCCCCCCAGCCTGGGCAACAGAGTGAGACTCCCAACTCACAAAAATAAATAGACATGTAAATAAATAAATTCCAGACTTTTGGACGTTGTCTCTGCATCTCTGGCAGGACTGGTCAATATTTAGGACAGTGTGGACTAGACACTTCCCTAAGCACATTGCACATTTACTTTTTGGAGGGTTTTTTGTTTATTTGTTTTTGTTTTTGTTTTTTAGTTGGAGTCTCACTGTATTGCCCAGGCTGGAGTTCAGTGGCACACTCACTGCCACGGTATCCTCAACCTTCTGGGCTCAGGTGATGCTTCTGCCTCAGCCTTCCAAGTGCTGGAACCACAGGCACACGCCAGCCCAGCTAATTTTTTTTTTGAGTTGAAGTCTCACTCTGTTGCCCAGGCTGGAGTGCAGTGGCACGCTCCCGGCCACCATAGCCTCAACCTGCTGGGTTCAGGCGATCCTTCCACCTCAGCCTTGCAAGTAGCTGGAACTATAGGTACATGCCACCACACTCAGCTAATTTTTTTATTTGTAGAGACGAGGTCTTGCCAAGTTGCCCAGGCTGGTCTCAAACTCCTGGGCTCAGGCAATCCTCTCACCTCGACCTCCCAATGTGCTGGGAGGCATCTACTTATTTAGACCATGGAGCAGTCCTATGGGGTGAATACTTTACTATCCCCAGTTTACAAAAGGGAACACTGAGATACAGGGTTGCAAAATGACTTGCCCGAAGCCAGGCCGCTGAACCCAGGCAATTGGGGCTGGGGTACACTGCTGCACTGCTGGGGTGTTTGTTGAGTGACTGCAGACCAGGAGTGACACATGCCCTCTGGTCCTCTCCCCAGCCGAACCACAGAACCACGCTGAGACACAGGAGGTCACACTCAGCCTGGACCCTGTGCCTGTGGCCCGCTGCGTCTCCACAGGGGGCCGTCCGCCTGCCCGAATCTCCTGGCTCTCCCCCCTGGACGGGGAGGCAAAAGAGACCCAGGTGTCAGGACCTGTGCCTGGCACAGTCACCGTCACCAGCCGCTTCACCTTGACACCCTTGGGTCGAGCAGATGGTGTTAAGGTCACCTGCAAAGTGGAACACGAGAGCTTCAAGGAGCCGGTTCTGCTACCTGTGACCCTCTCTGTGCGCTGTGAGTACGCCAGGAGGTGACCCCACTGCCACCCATACTGCTTACACTGGCTTCTCTGGGGTACTGTCTACACTGTCCATGCATGTTGTCTGCTTTGACTCCCTTGGGTCAATTCTGCACTGCTTTCCTGCCACTGTCTACACTGGCTTTAATGGGTAACATCTGCATACTCCTCCCCCCATCATCTACACTGGCTTCACTGGGCTCCTGCTTTGCTGCCCGTCAGTGGTAAGCTGGGATGGACTTGCAGGAGCCAACTGTACATTTACACGGGATTGAACTTAACCTTGGAGGAATACTAACATCAAGGAAATTGGCAAACACCACAAATCAGGGCTCTTTATCCCTTTTTTTTTTTTTTTTTGAGTTGGAGTCTCACTCGGTCGCCCAGACTGGAGTGCAGTGGCCACTCCCGGCCACCGCAGCCTCGGCCTGCTGGGCTCCGGCGATCCTTCCGCCTCAGCCTTCCAAGTAGCTGGAATTACAGGCATGCGCCACCACGCCCAGCTGATTTTTTGATTTATTGTAGAGATGAGGTCTCGCTGCCCAGGCGGATATCGAACCCGCTCAGGCAATTCACTCACCTCAGCCTCCCAAAGGCGCGGGATTACAGGCTGAGCCACCGAGCCCGGCTCCTTTTTTGTTTTTTTGAGTTGGAGTCTCATTCTGTCACCCAGGCTGGTGACAGTGGCACGCTCCCAGCCACCATAGCCTCGACCTGCTGGGCTCAGGTGATCCTTTCGCCTCAGCCTTCCAAGTAACTGGAACTACAGGCATGTGCCACTATGCCCAGCTAATTTTTTTTTTTAGTAGAGATGAGATCTCACTAAGGTGCCCAGGCTGGTCTCGAACCTGCAGGCTCAGGCAGTCTTCTCACCTCAGCCTCCCTAAGCGCTGGGATTATAGGCATGAGCCACCGCACCCGGCTTTTTTTCCTTTTGCAGAGCTATTTACCAGCGGGTGGCTTGCCCTGCCCCCGCACTGTCCTTTCCGGCCCCTGTGGACCCCAGGTGACCCTGTTTGTTCCCTGACTGTCTGGATCAGCTATACTGCCTAACTGCAGGATTCGACCCAACACGGTGTTCACCTTCCCACACTGTCTAACCAGCTTCTCTGGACGCCGTTTACCCTGACTCTCCCCAGATCTCTACACCAACCCCTCTTCCCCAATATTATTGGCACTGGCACCCCTGGGCCCTGTTGATTCTGGCCCCCTCCCATGCTAGCTCTTCCAGAAACAGCCACACCGACACCCCCTAATCACCCATAGAGGCTCTCCTGGTGCTTTGCAGAGAGACTGTCAAATAGCCGAGGCCAGAGGATCGCTTGAGCCCAGGAGTTCAAGACCAGTCCAGGCAACATAGTGAGATCTCACCTCTTAACAAAAAATAAAATAATCTGGCAGGGTGGCGCACACCTCTAGTCCCAGCTACTCGGGAGGCTGAGGCAGAAGGATCACCTGAGCCCAGGAGGTCGAGGCTGTGGTGAGCTGTGATGGTGCCACTGGGTGGCAACAGTGAGACCCCGACTCAAAATAATAATAAATAATAACACATATATTTTGGGTGGTGGTTCCTCAGGTATTACCTGCAGGGGACAACAACTCCCACAAAATTACCCAGTGGCTTCCCTGGACAGTGTCTACGCTGGCTTCAGTATACACAGCCTGGACTGATTTGTCCTAGACGGTTCCAACCAGTGTACCCCCTACCAACCATGTCTTTAGGATTCCTGTCTGTCTGCTAACCTATCCATCCCCTCTGGGATCTCCACATCCCTGAGCCAGTCCCCTGTTTCTCCCAGACCCCCCTGAGGTGTCCATTTCTGGCTATGATGACAACTGGTTCCTTGGCCGTGGTGAGGCCACCCTGACCTGCAATGTCCGCAGCAACCCAGAGCCCACGGGCTATGACTGGAGCACGTGAGTCCTGGGTGGACCCAGACCCCTGGGACTAGGGGAGGGGTTGCTGGGGGCTGAAGGAGGAGGGGGCTGAGGCTTGGACTCCTGGGTCTGAGGGAAGAGGGGCTGGGACCTGCAATCCTGAGTCTGAGGGAGGAGGGGCGGGGGCCTGAACCCCTGGGTCTGAGGGAGGAGGGGCGGGGCCTGGACCCCTGGGTCTGAGGGAGAGGGGCGGGGCCTGGACCCCTGGGTCTGAGGGAGAGGGACGGGGCCTGGACCCCTGGGTCTGAGGGAGGAAGGGCGGGGCCTGGACCCCTGGGTCTGAGGGAGAAGGGGCGGGGTTTGGACCCCTGGGTCTGAGGGAAGAGGGGCTGGAGGTCTGGATCCCTGGTTCTGAGGGAGGAGGGACTGGAACCTGGACTCCTGGGTCTGAAGGAGGAGGGGCTGGAACCTGGACTCATGTCCCAGGATCCAGAACCCCCAAGTCCTCTAGGATGGAGGGAGCTTGCAGTTTAGAAGTTCGAGGTCTCCGGGAGTAAGCTGACTCCCGAGAATGTCATCAGGGATGAGACCTGGGCTCCCCTGTGGAGCCTGGCGTCCCCCTTACCTGACTCCCCATCCCCCTTCAGGACATCGGGCACCTTCCCCACCTCAGCAGTAGCCCAGGGACCCCAGCTGATCATCCGCTCAGTGGACAGGCTGGTCAACACCACTTTCATCTGCACGGTCACCAATGCCGTGGGCACAGGCCACGCCGAGCAGGTTGTCTTCGTCCGAGGTAAGCGGGTCTCAGGAGCGGCATGTGAAGACCCTGCTCTGCTCCCTAGTTGTTCCCGGCTTCGGGGCTGGAGGGCTGCATGGGGGAGGCCATGTCGCCCACCTTGGGAGGGATTCAGACCCGCCTGGCTGATGGGAGATGAGCATGGTTTGGCTTTTCTTTGTGCTTTCAGGGATCTGGATTGAGGGTGACAGGTAGGGCGCAGGCAGAGGCGGTCAAGTGCTTGGGGTTTCCTAGAAAGTAGAGCCCAGTGTCTCAGACCTGTAATCCCAGCACTTTGGGAGGCTGAGGCAGGAGGATCACTTGAGCCCAGGAGTTGGAGACCAGCCGGCAACCTAGTGAGATCTTGTCTCTACAAAAAAATCCAGAAATTAGCCGGGCATAGTGGCTCATGCCTGTGGTCCCAGCTACTCAGGAGGCTGAGGACCAAGAGGCAGAGGTTGTGGTTAGCTGTGATCACGCCACTGCACTCCAGCCTGGGTGACAGAGTGAGATCCTGACCCCTGAACCCCTCCCAAATTTTTTTAAATTAAAAAAAAAAAGCCAGCCGGGTTCGGTGGCTCAGTCTGTAATCCTGCGCCTTTGGGAGGTTGAGGTGAGTGGATTGCCTAAGCCCGCAGGTTCGAGACCCGCCTGGGCAGCAAGACCTCATCTCTACAATAAATCAAAAAAAAATCAGCCGGGCGTGGTAGCACATGCCTGTAATTCCGGCTACCTGGAAGGCTGAGGTGGAAGGATCGCCGGAGCCCAGCAGGCGAGGCTGCGGTGGCTGGGAGCGGCCACTGCACTCCAGTCTGGGTGACCGAGTGAGACTCCAACTCAAAAAAAAAAAAAAAAAAAAAAGCCTAATGTGGTGGCTCACACCTGTAATCCCTGCACTTTGGGAGGCGGAGGTGAGAGAATTGCCTGAGCCCAGGGTTTCGAGACCAGCCTGGGCAACGTGGTCAGCCCTCTTCTCTCTACAATAAATCAAAAAAATTACCTGAGTGTGGTGGCACATGCCTGGAGTTCCAGCTGCTTGGAGGGCTTGAGGCAGAAGTATTGCCTGAGCCCAGCAGGTCGAGGCTGCGTGGCCATGAGCGTGCCACTGCACTCCAGCCTGGGTGACAGAGTGAGACTCTGACTCAACAAAAAAAAAAAAAATAGAGACCTGGGAAAGATCTTCAGGGAGAGATTCAGGGTGCTTCCTTGGGGATCAGCTTGTGAGGGACAGTCAGGCTCACAAAGGTCAGAGAGATGGGAACAAACAGCTCCCACCCCCACTCAGAAATACCGACAGTCCCCAAGGCATGGAGCCAGGCAGGAAAAGCACAATGTCGAGCCAGGCAGGCGATGGAAACGAGTGGAAATTACCACTGTAGAGCCACAACTCCAGAGGGAGAGAGGGACCATCCCAGGGCCATGTGACCTGAGACAGAGGCATGGACCCCAGAGCTGGGACCAGAAACCCCTTGTGTCTGAGCCCCAGATGGCAGGTCCAGCGTCCACAGAGATACACCCTGTGCTGGGCGATTCTGCTGCAGAGAATCCAGACACTTGCCCGGAATGTCCCCCACACACTCAGACCTATTGTCGCCAAGGCACGCACAGGGGAGAACAGTGGCACCAGGCAAGACAGACTGAGCAATTCAGGTGACGCCAGACCAGAACCCATGGGATGCCACACATACCTGGAGCAGGCCATTCTTAGAAACACCCTCTCAGCATGACCGTCCATGCAGGCACCATGTGGGAATAGTGGCCCCGGGGCACAGTAGCAGAGCCCCTTCAGAAATGTGACTGGCCAGGCTCGTTGACTCAGCCTGTAATCCCAGCACCTTGGGAGGCCTAGGAGAGTGGATTGCCTGAGCCTGTGGGTTCGAGACCAGCCTGGGCAATTTAGCGAGACCTCATCTCTACAATATATGAGGGAAAAAAATAGCTGGTGTGGTAGCGCACACCTGTAGTTCTGGCTACTTGGAAGGCTGAGGTGGAAGGATCGCTGGAGCCCAGCAGGTTGACGCTGGGGTGGTGGTGAGTGTGCCACTGCACTCCAGCCTGGGCACCAGAGTGAGACTCCAACTCAAAAAAAAAAGAGGGGGGCCAAAGATGGAGGGACAGGCTCACACACATGGGCTGTCCTTATTACGCAGACATGTACCCAGAGACGGACAGAGGCAGGCAGGCCCTCTTCCTGAGACAGCTTATGACACACAAGTTTACAGGGATACCCAAAGGAAACAGACTTCTCTTCAGGACTCCTGACACCTGCCAGGGAGCTAGGACAGTCCTTTCAGAAACACTGCCACATATGACAAATCCAGAGAGATAGCTAGCCCTCTCAGTGTATCTGACAATGCACATAAATTTGCACACATGGAAGGAGACACACTAGGAACAACATGAATCTCAGCAGAGAGACAGCATGCCTAGAAATATCAGTCGTTCATCTCACACACACACACTCAGCAGGAAACTCCAACCAGGCATGGTGGTTCACACCTATAATCCCAGCCCTTTGGGAGGTTGAATCAGGAGAATTGCTTGAGCCCAGGAATTTGAGGTTGTAGTGAGCTATGACTGCGTCACTGCTGACCAGGATGACAGAGCAAGAGTTTGTCTCAAAAAAAAAAAGCTAGGAATGGTGGCTCATGCCTATGATCCCAGCACTTTGGGAGGCTGAGGCAAGAGGACTGCTTGTGCCAGGAGTTCGAGACCAGCCGAGGCAACGTAGGGAGGCCTCATCTTTACACAGAAAATAAAAAAATTAGCCAATCATAGTGGTGCACACCAGTAGTCCCAGCTACTCGGGAGGCTGAGGTGGAAGGATCGCCTGAACCCAGGAGGTCGAGGCTGTGGTGAGCCATGGTTGTGCTACACACTCCCGCCTGAGCAACAGAGTGAGACTCTGACTCAAAACCAAAACAGAACAAAACAAAAGGGACTTCAAGACATTCTGGGAGGAGCATGTTGTCCAGAAACCCCATTATGGAGATTCTCACTCAACAAATATGTGTTCCCCTCTGCCTGGAATTCTCCGTGAGGTTGGGAATACAATGGTGATCGAAACCGCTGTCCCTGCCCTCAGAGGCACACCCGGGCAGGGACAGTCCCACCCGCCCAGCCGGACACCCAGCTGGAAATACACCCCTAAGCCTCTGCCCCAGATATACCCGAAAAGCTGGTCCCCTGCCATGCACTCAACTGGCGCCTCCAAGGTCAGAGCGCACAGGACACAGACGCAGTCACACTTGGGGGATTACACCACCTCAAAAGCACGGAGACCCCTCCAAACGCACAGACACACGGTCAGGAGAGGCCCCAGGGCTGACCAGCAGAGGGCGCCCCTCCAGCTTCATCCAACCACAATATTCAATCAGTGAAAACAGACACTCATGGGCCCGTGGGTGTCCACAGTCACACCCTGGAGGAGAGACATCCCAACACACAGCCCCCCACCTGCCTCAGTTGTAGCCACAGGCCCGCCCACAGTCAGCATCATCCCAAAGACAACAAGTTGCAGGGAGGAGGGGTCGGGGCATGGACTCCACGCGGGAATGGCAGCTCCACCCAAGTGAC
Organism: Cephalopachus bancanus; assembly: GCA_027257055.1. Classification (NCBI taxonomy): domain Eukaryota; kingdom Metazoa; phylum Chordata; class Mammalia; order Primates; family Tarsiidae; genus Cephalopachus; species Cephalopachus bancanus. Next base: position 872,696 of record JAPVLO010000583.1, on the reverse strand, counting down.
AGGTAGTGAGTGTCCCAACAGACAACCACACTCAGAGAGGACACACTTAAAGCTCCCGTTCGACCTGCTGTCAGAGGGCACTGAGCCACAAATCCACATTCCCAGGTGCACACAGACGCTGGCGTGGAGACTCAGTTTGGGGTTCATACCAGAGCAGACATGGGGTCTGAGGGAGGAGAGGCTGGGGCCTGGACCCTGAGCTGCACCATGGGATGGACACTAATTACTTTAGGGATACTCAGAGAACTTTGGGCCCACAGACACATGGACAGACTTAGTCTTGAGCTCCAAAAATGCCAGCACCACCCCCAGAAACAGACACGCCCCCAATACGAGCTCAAAGTGGTTTCCAGATGTTACCAGCACTCAGAGTAAACAGAACAGTTTTGTTTTTTTTTAATAAAAATGGGATCTTGCCGGGCTCGGTGGCTCAGCCTGTAATCCCGCGCTTTGGGAGGCTGAGGTGAGTGGATTGCCTGACGCTGCGGGTTCGGGACCTGCCTGGGCAACTTGGTGAGACCTCATCTCTACAATAAAATCAAAAATTAGCTGGGCCTGGTAGCGCGCGCCTGTAGTTCCAGCTACTTGGAAGGCTGAGGCGGAAGGATCTCCGGAGCCCAGCAGGTCGAGGCTGCGGTGGCCGGGAACAGCCACTGCACTCCAGTCTGTGTGACAGAGTGAGACTCCAACTCAAAAAAAATGAGGTCTCACAATGTTGCCCAGGCCGGTCTTGGACTCCTGACCTTAAGCGATCCTCCCACTTTGGCCTCCCAGGACACTAGGATTATAGGTGTGAGCCACCGTGCCCAGCCAGAACAATCTGTCTCATGCCTGAACCCAGTGTATAGTTATGGCCAAATATACCCACCACACCCCCCACCAAAAAGATTCATGGCTACTTTTTTTTAAATGTCATTTGTGAGTCCGTCACATTTGTGAGTCACTCAGCTGATTTTATCGCCTGCCGGGTCATGATTCCCCCTCACACTGCCCCCACCCATTTGAAAACCACGGAAACTTTAGGAGCCTGGGTACCAGCCCCTCCTGTGTGTAGAGGTGTGGGGGTGGGGTCAGGTGTAAGTGAAGCCCCTCCCCTATCTCTCCCAGTCAGGCCCTGCATGCAGGAGTGTGAGAAGGGGTGTGTGGGAAAGTTCTGGTTCTGGTTATGCTCTTGGCTGTCCCTGGTGTGGGGCCCAGCAGCCCCTCCCTCAAGTCAGGCTTCTCTGTGTGGGGCTGCCTGCCTTCCTCTCTCTGCCATCCCCCCCCACACACCATCCCCCCACCTTCTTAGTTACTGCAAGGAGCATTAAGGAAGTCAGGACAGCAGCATTAATTAGCCCCATTTTACACTTGCTGGGGACGCATGGCCCAGTGGAAGCCAAGCCACGCCAACCAAGGGCCCCTAGCCACGCCAGAGGGCAGGTTCCCAGGAGGCCATGCCCTTCTCAGTACCCATCTCTTTTTTTTTTTGAGTTGGAGTCTCACTCTGTCGCCCAGACTGGAGTGCAGTGACCGCTCCCGGCCATCACAGCCTCGATCAGCTGGGCTCCAGCGATCCTTCCGCCTCAGCCTTCCATGTAGCCGGAACTACAGGCACACGCTACCATGTCCGGCTAATTTTTTGATTTATTGTAGAGATGAGGTCTTGCCAAGTTGCCCAGGCGAGTCGCGAACCCGTGGGCTCAGGCAATCCACTCACCTCGGCCTCCCAAAGTGCTGGGATTACAGGCTGAGCCACCGAGCCCGGCCAGTGCCCTTCTCTTAAGTGCAAAGGGCTTTGAGATCAGATGGCCTCACACTCAAATCCAGCCGTACTGCGACCTGAGACTCTGTGACCCTGAGCTCAATGCTTTGTGAGGGTCCCACAGCGTGTCCAGAGGGGGCTGCCAACCCAAGTGCCTGCCAGGTCCCAGTGAGTGACCAGGTGGCCAGATCTGTTCTGTTCCAAACAACCAGCTTTCACTCAGCTACAGCTGATCACCAAGGGGACGTGAGAGCTTGGTGTCATCAGATATATATATATTTTTTGAGTTGATGTCTCACTCTGTCTCCCAGGCTGGAGTGCAGTGGCACAGTCACAGCTCACCGTAGCCTCTACCTCCTGGGCTCAGGCAATCCTCCAGCCTCAGCCTGGGACTATAGGCGCACACCGCCCGCCTGGCTAATTATTTTATTTTTATTTTTGTAAAGACGGGATGTCCGTATGTTGCTCTTAAACTCCTGTGCTCAAGCGACCCTCCCGTCTTGGCCTCCAGATTTCATTTTTTTCCTTCGAAGGCAAACTTGACTATTTATTTATTTATTTTTTATATTTTGAGTCGGAGCTTACTGTTGCCCGGGCTGGAGTACAGTGGCACGCTCCCAGCCATCCCAGCTTCAACCTGCTGGGCTCCGGCGATCCTTCCGCCTCAGCCTTCCAAGGAACCGGAACTACAGGCACACGCTACCATAACCGGCTAATTTTTGATGTATTGTAGAGATGAGGTCTCACCAGGTTGCCTGGGCTGGTCTCAAATCCCCGGGTTCAGGCAGTCCACTCACCTCGGCCTCCCAAAGTGCTGGTTTTACAGGCTGAGCCACCGAGCCCGGCAGTGCCCTTCTCTTAAGTGCAAAGGGCCCAGCTCAGTTTTTTTTTAAGTAGGTGTCTCACTCTGTTGCCCAGGCTGGAGTGCAGTGACACGCTCACAGCCACTGCAGCCTCAACCTGCTGGGCTCAGGTGATCCTTCTGCCTCAGCCTTCCAAGTAGCCAGAACTACAGGCCTGTGCTACTATGCCCAGCTTATTTTTTTTATTTATTGTAGAGATGAAGTCTCACCAAGTTGCCCAGGCTGGTCTCAAATCCCTGAGCTCAGGCAGTCCTCTCGCCTCGGCCTCCCAAAGTGCTGGGATTACAGGCTTGAGCCACCACATCCGGCCTCAAATCTGAATTTTTAGATGACATCTCCCGAGTTTTGAGATGTTGTTGAGCAGTTTAAATTCTGGAAAACACTGCGCAGACATGAGGGGACCCCAGCCGGCAGCCCCTCCTGGTACAAAGTGCTCAGTCTGTAGTGAAGGGTGGATGGGTTCTTCCTCTTCCCCCTCCTCCTCCTCCTCCGTTCTTCTGCCTGCTCGGAGCCACCTCCTAATTCCAGTCACTGCCTGCCTGCATCCTGTGGCCCCCACCCCACCCCCAGACGAATCCTCATGACTTGTGTCTCCCTTTCTCTCTCTCTCTCACCCTCCCACCCTCCTTCTCTCTCCTCAGACAGCCCCCGGGCCTCGCCCCGAGACGTGGGTCCTCTGGTGTGGGGGGCCGTAGGGGGGACACTGCTGGTGCTGCTGCTTCTGGCAGGGGGGTCCTTGGCCTTCATCTCGCTGAGGGTGAGGAGGAGGAGGAAGAGTCCGGGAGGAGGAGCCGGAGGCGGCGGCGGCGGCGGCGACGAGGAGGGAGGATCCTACGACCCCAAAACTCAGGTGTTAGGGAATGGGGGTCCCGTCTTCTGGACGCCCGTGGACCCTGGTCCCGTGAGGCCAGACGGGAAGGATGCGGAGGAGGAGGAGGAAGAGGAGAAGGCGGAGGAAGGCCTCATGTTGCCCCCACCCCTGGCACTGGAGGGGGACATGGAGTCCCAGCTGGACGGCTCTCTCATCTCTCGGTGGGCAGTGTACGTGTGACTGGAAGAGGGACAGAAGGAGGAGGCCTGCGGACCCAGCGAGCATTCCAGACTGGTTGGACTTGTTTGTCCGGACGACACAGAGTCAGACGCTACCTGCCACTTTCCTGGGATCCGGAAGGAGCTGGCAGCACACACAGGACTTCTGTCTCCAGGGCTGCATGGGGAAGAGGAGGCCCCGGGGAGCTCCGTGGCGGGGATCCAGAGAGGAGCCCCAGAGACTTGTTTCTGCCTCCGGCCTGCCCCGGCCCCGACCCCGTGACACTCAGGAGTTAATAAATGCCTTGGAGGAAAACCTCGGGGGTGTCTTGCGATACGTCAGACCCCCTCCTGGGGTCGTGGGGAGGAGGGGTGGCACGGGGACTCCTAGGTCCCAGGGGTCGGGGAGAACCGCATGAGGCCCCCAGGCAGTGGGAGCCCGGCAGGGGTCAGACCGAGGACGGCCTCAGGGCTCAGACCACTGTGGGCCTTTCGGGACATGTTGGAAACCCAAGAACCCCGAGGCTGGGGGGACTAGGATTCGGGTCACTGGATTATGGGATTAGAGGCTAGGGCATGTGGACTCCTGGGTCCCAGGACGGAGGCTGCCTTCCTGGATGGAGTGGCCAACCCCACTGGAGACCAGAGTTTCCTGGACTCCTGGGCCCTATTGGGTGGCAGACGGGGTGGGGCGTAGGGGCTTGGGCCGGGGTTCCCTGGGTCCTGAGGGAATGGGAGGGCATAAGGCTGCCATCCCACCCTCTGGGGCAGCTCAGGCCTGACCTCCCCAGGTGGCGGAGGACTTAGGGAGGGGAGGGTTGCTTCCCCCTGCATTCTTTTTCTCCTTTTTTTTTTTTTTTTTGTCGACACAAGGTCTCACTACGTACCCAGGCTGGTCTCAAACCCTTGGGCTCAAGCGATCCTCCCTTCTCAGCCTCCCAAAGTGCTGGGATTACAGGCGTGCGCCTTTGTGCTGGCCACGCCCCTCCCCGCATTCTCAGGGGTCCCAAGGGCAGGGGCAGAAGGGACTGCTGAGGAACCCAGGCGAACCCCCTTTTGGAAGCCCACAATGCAGCCTCTTCCGGTCTTCCTCCTCCGCCCTTGCTCCAGGACTCAGCCCAAGGGGGTTTCCAGTGATTCATAGCACCACATCCCCGACTTTGCCCCAACTAGACATTCAAGGACCGAGGAGCCTCCTTGAGCTCCCAGGCTCAGTGAGGGGCTGCGGAAGGGGCGGTCTTTAACCCAGCCTCTGCTCTCCTGTGGGTCTGTAACGTGGGTTCGGTGTTCCTATCTACCATCCAAGCCTGTCAATCCACGGAGGACCTGCCTGGGGCACCCTCAGTGTGGGCTGAGCAGCCAGGAGGGACTTGAGTTCGTCTCTTCAACCAGCATCAACGTCCCATGTCCCCCGTGCCCAGCCCCAGCCGCACCCGGGCACGCAGGCCATGGTAGCGACACCAGGAACCGCAGTATTTTCAGGATGAAACCGTGTGTGTGGACCAAAGGCCAACCACTCCGGAGTGCTCCACACTCTGAAACCCAGCCGAGAATGCCGGACGGGAGCTGTGGAACCGGATAGTCCGGAGGCAGATGCTGTCCTCTGGGATGCTTCCTCTCCTCGCCTGGATAGCGGGGTTCATGCATGGGTGGGGGCACCGTGGGCTTTTCCATACTTGTTCCTACCTCCAGGTGCTTGTCTGTTACTCCCCACCCCAGGCCACCTCCCGCCGGCAGGGGTGGGGAATTTTGTCCGCCTGGCGAGAGGTCCTTACACATCCAGCACACACCTGTGTGCCAGACCTCAGGGTTCACTGTCTCGTGTGGAAATTAACAATCCCATGAGGAAAGGGAGATGTGAGAAATGAAATTAAGCATTATGAAGGTGAGGCCCGGAGGGCCATGAGCTTGGCGACTCCCTTTCTCATGAGGTCAGAGGAGACTTCCTTCTCTGTAATGAGTGAGAGATTCTGCCCTGCTCCCAGAGTCCCACCCTGCAATTATCTGCTTTTCAGCCACCCCCCTCCTCTCTCTTCTTTCCTCTCCCTGTACTCCCTGCCTTATTCAGCCCCGGCCACAGTCCCCCTGCCAGTCCTTAAAAATACCAGGAGGTGTCCTCAGGGTCTCTGCGCTGGCTGTTCCCTCTGTCTGCCATACTCTCGGATACTCTCACGGTGGCATCTCTTTCAGGTCTTTGCTCAGATGTCACCACCCAGTAAGGCCCTTTCTGACTATCCTTGGGGACTCCACGGTGCACGTGTCCTCTGCCACTTCGTCCCACCTGGCACGTAGATAGGGTGTTGGTTTATTTGCTGTTGGCCTCCAGGCCAGCCAGAACGGAAGTTCCGTGAAGGTAGAGACGGTGTTTTTAATATTTTTTTTTTTTTGGTCCCCACACGTGTGTTCTGTGGCCGGCACACGACAGATGCTTCTCACTTGTGCTCAGTGGGGATTAGTTGAATGAGGATGGCCTCTGCCCATGAGGGAGGAAGTAGAGAGGTGGGTGACAACTGGCCGGGGATGGGCAGCTTGGAATAAGGGGCTGCGGCTTGCGCCCCCCGCAGAGCCCCTCACGCTGTCCCTCTCCTTGCAGAGACCCCCAACACAGCAGGCGCAGGGGCCACGGGCGGCATCATCGGGGGCATCATTGCTGCCATCATTGCTACTGCTGTGGCTGCCACGGCCATCCTCATCTGCCGGCAACAGCGGAAGGAACAGGGGCTGCAGGGCGCAGAGCAGGATGACGAGTGAGTGGCGGCCGGGAACGGGAAGGGCTGCCCAGCTGGGGCGCACAGGTGGCGGAGGAGGGGAGAACATCCGTCCACAATAGCTGTGCAAAACAGAGAGACCCAAGATAACCGGGGCCGAAACGGAGTAGGGAGGAGAGGAGACTTCTCTCTTCCAGACTTTGTGGCAGACACAACAGCTCTGCTCTGAAGACTCGTCACAGTCCAGGCTCCTGCTACCGTGTTTCTCCTCCTTCCCTAGACATGGCCTTCATTCACATTCCAAGATGGCTCTCCACTCTTCCATCAGGGTCTATGTACCTGATAACCATACATGGCTACCTCGACACCCCCATTCCTGCCGGTGGGAAGGGGCCACAGAAAGAGAGAGCAGCGGTCCCTGCTTTTTTTTTTTTTTTTTTGAGTTGGAGTCTCACTCTTGTTGCCCAGGCTGGAGTGCAGTGGCATGCTCATGGCCACTGCTGCCTCGACCTGCTGGGCAGGAACTACAGATGCACGCCACCACGTCTGGCTAGTTTTTGTGACTTTTATTGTAGAGACAAGGACTCACCAAGTTGCCCAGGCTGGTCTCGAACCCACCGACTCAGGCAATCCTCTCGCCTGGCCATAAATATTTCACAACTTATTCATTCTCATTCTGATGACTGTTTCCAGTTTTGGCTACTATGAATAATGCTGCTAAGGAGATTCATATGCAAATCTTGTGGGGAATATTCCCCTGACTTTTTTTTTTTTTGAGTCGGAGTTTCACTCTGTCTCCCAGCTCCCAGGCTGGAGTGCATGGCACCCTCACAGCACTGCAGCCTTGACCTGCTAGGCTTAGGCAATCCTTCCGCCTCAGCCTTCCAAGTAGCTAGAACCTCAGGCATATGCCACCTTATGGCTAATTTTTTAGTTTATTGTAGAGACGAGATTTCCCCAAATTGTCCAAGCTGGTCTTGACCACTGGGCTCAGGCAATTCTCTCGCCTCAGCCGCCCAAAGTGCAGGGATTACAGGCTGAGCCACCACACCTGGCCGCCCAACCTTTTTGGCACTGAGTCCTGTTTAGTGGAAGACAGTTTTTCCACAGACTAGGGTGGGGGAGATGGTCTCGGGATGGTTCAAGCACATAGCATTGATTGTGCGCTTTATTTGTATTATTATTACATTGTAATATATAATGAAATAATTGTGCAACTTGCATTAAAAAAAAGAAGTGTGAGCCGGGCTTGGTGGCTCAGCCTGTAAATCCGTGCCTTTGGGAGGCTGAGGTGAGTGGATTGCCTGAGCCCGCGGGTTCGAGACCCACCTGGGCAGCAAGACCTCATCTCTGCAATAAATCAAAAAATCAGCCGGGCGTGGTAACGTATGCCTGTAATTTCGGCTACTCGGAATGCTGAGGCGGAAGGATCGCCGGAGCCCAGCAGGTCGAGGCTGAGGTGGCCGGGAGTGGCCACTGCACTCCAGTCTGGGCAACAGAGTGAGACTCCAACTCAAAAAAAAAAAAAAAGAAGTGTGGACAGACGTGGTAAATAAAATAGTGAGAGCCAGGCTCGGTGGCTCAGCCTGTAATCCCGTGCCTTTGGGAGGCTGAGGTGAGTGGATTGCCTGAGCCTGCGGGTTCGAGACCCGCCTGGGCAGCGAGACCTCATCTCTACAATAAATCAAAAACTCAGCCGGGCGTGGTAGCGCGTGCCTGTAATTCCAGCTACTTGGAAGGCTGAGGCGGAAGGATCGCTGGAGCCCAGCAGGCAAGGCTGCGGTGGCTGGGAGCAGCCACTGCACTCCAGTCTGGGCGACAGAGTGAGACTCCAACTCAAAAAATAAAAAAATAAAATAAAATAAAATAGTGGGCGGTTCATGCATGGGCTTAAATAAGTGTCAAGATACTGACTTCAAGCCTGCCGGCAGCTGCAGCTGTATAGTTGAAGCAAATCAACTCATAGGCTTTTTTTTTTGAGTTGGAGTCTCACTCTGTCGCCCAGTCTGGGGTACAATGGCAAACTCATGGCCACTGCAGCCTTGACCTGCTGGGCTCAGTCAATCCTCCCACCTCAGCTAGCAGTTGGAACTGCAGGCCAGCGCCACCACGCCCAGCTAAATTTAAAAAAATTTATCATAGAGACAAGGTCTCACCAAGTTGCCCAGGCTGGTCTCAAACCCCTGAGCTCAGGCAATCCTCTCGCCTTTACCTCCAAAGTGCTGGGATTACAGGCGTGAGCCACCCCGCCTGGCCTGCTGATAGTCTTTTGATATAAGTCTGCAAGCAATTGCATTTATTATGGTCTCTGCAGTCAAATCTCACTGCTAATGTTACTCTGTATTTGCAGCTTCTCTCCAGTGCTAGCATCTCCACCTCAGATTCTCATAAGAAGTGCGCATCATAGATCCCTCGCATGCACAGTTCACAATAGGGTTTCTGCTCCCATGAGAATCTAATGCCATCACTGACCTGACAGAAGACAGAGTTGAGGCGGAATGAAAGCAATGGGGAATGGCTGTAAATACGGAGGTAGCTTTGTTTGCCTGTCGCCCACCTCCTGCTGTGCGGCCCAGTTCCTAACAGGCCACGAACTGGTACCAGGGTTGGGAACCCCTGCGGAAAAGGAAGGGCTGAGAAATTACACTCGTTACTTCCTCTCACTTCCCATTGGCCAGAACCTAGTCACATGGCTGCCTGGCTGCAGGGGCAACTGGGAAATGTAGTCTTTATTCTGGGTGGCCATGGATCTAGCTAAAATTTCAATTACTATGAGAAAAAGGGAGACTGATTATCAGGGGAAACAAGACACGCCTCTCTGTGTAGAGCACTTGTGATGTGCCAGACTTGGTGAGATGCGTTTGCCAACCTGAAATTATGAGATTCAGAAAATGTGATTAAGTATGGAGTTTATTTGAGCCCAAAGCTTGAGGATGGTCACTTGGGACATAGGATCAGCAGCAGTTGCCTGTGGGGTTTTTGTGTTTGGTTTTTTTGAGTCAGAATCTCACTGTGTTGCCCAGACTGGAGTGCAGTGGCACGCTCATGGCCACTGCAACCTCGACGTGCTAGGCTCAGGTGATCCTTCCGCCTCCGCCATCCAAGTAGATGGAACCACAAGTGTGCAACACCACACCCGGCTAATTTTTTTGTTGTTGTTGTTGTTGGAGTCTCACTCTGTCGCCCAGACTGGGGTGCAGTGGCCGCTCCCGGCCACCGCAGCCTCGACCTGCTGGGCTCCGGCGATCCTTCCGCCTCAGCCTTCCAAGTAGTCGGAATTACAGGCGTGCGCTACCACGCCCGGCTGATTTTTTGATTTATTGTAGAGATGAGGTCTCGCTGCGCAGGTGGGTCTCGAACCCGCGGGCTCAGGCAATCCACTCACCTCAGCCTCCCAAAGGCGCAGGATTACAGGCTGAGCCACCACGCCCGGCTTAATTTTTTTATTTTATTGTAGAGATGAGGCCTCACTATGTTGTTCAGGCTAGTCTCGAACCCCTGAGCTCAGGCAATCCTTTCGCCTCCACCTCCCAAAGTGCTGGAATTGCAGGCGTGAGCCACAGCGTCCAGCTCTACCAGTGGGTTTTTAAGGAAAAAGAAGCGGCAGTGCATAAATTGTTATCAGGAATTTACATTAAGATAACATCATTTTGGCCGCTCGCAGTAGCTCAAGCCTGCAATCCCAGCACTTTGGGAGGCCAAGGCAAGAGGACTGCATGAGCCCAGGAGTTCGTGACCAGCCTGGGCAACTTGGTAAGACCTCATATCTACAATAAGTCAAAAAATTAGCTGGGCATGGTAGCACCCGCCTGTAGTGCCAGCTACTTGGAAGGCTGAGGCAGAAAGATCGGCTAAGCCCAGCAGGTTGAGGCTACGGTGGCCATGAGTGTGCCACTGCACTCCAGCCTGGGCAACAGTGAGACCCCAACTCAAAAGATAAATAGCAAATAAATATATAAAATAATATCATTTACACTTTTTTTTTTTTGAGTTGGAGTCTCACTCAGTCACCCAGACTAGAGTACAGTGGCCACTCCAGGCCACTGCAGCCTCGACCTGCTGGGCTCTGGCGATCCTTCCTCCTCAGCCTTCCAAGTAGCTGGAACTACAGACGGGTGCTACCACGCCCGGCTAATTTTTTAATTTATTGTAGAGATGAGGTCTCGCCAAGTTGCCCAGGTGGGTCCCGAACCTGCGGGCTCAGGCAATCTACTCATCTCAGCCTCCCAAGGCGCGGGATTACAGGCTGAGCCACCGAGCCCAGTTTACACATTGTTCTTTATATTACAAATTCCAAAATTGTGAAGATAAAAAGATGAGGCGGCCAGGCACAGTGGCTCATGCTTGTAATCACAGCCCTGGGGAAGATTGAGAAGGTAGGATCACTTGAAGTCATGAGTTTGAGACAGACCTGGGCAAAAGTTAAAAAAATGAGCTGAGCTGGGCTCAGTGGCTCAGCCTGTAATCCCGCGTCTTTGGGAGTCTGAGGTGAGTGAATTGCCTGAGCCCACGGGTTCGAGACCCACCTGGGCAAGTTGGCGAGCCCTCATCTCTACAATAAATCAAAATGAGCCAGGCATGGTAGCGGGTGCCTGTGGTTCCAGCTACTTGGAAAGCTGAGGCGGAAGGATCGCCAGAGACCAGCAGGTGGAGGCTGTGGTGGCTGGAGGCGGCCACTGCATTCCAGTCTGGGTGACTGAGTGAGACTCCAACTCAAAAAAAAAAAAAGGGCTGGGTGTGGGGCATGCAGCTGTGTTCCCAGCTACTATGGAGGCTGAGGGAGGAGGATTGCTTAAGCCCAGGAATTTGAGGCTGCAGTGAGCTATGATTGTGAGCTGCACTCCAGCCTGGGAGACACAGTGAGAATCTGACTCAAAAAAAAAAAGAAGTGACTACATAAGTAAATATATCATAGAAAAATAACTTCTCAGGAGTTAATGATACTTATTTTATCAAAGGGGAACCAGGTGCAGAGAACTGAAATCACTTGTCAAAGTTCATCCAGCAGATGTTTTTGTGGCAAGATGTTTAGATGTTTCTCAAGTAACACTGCCCAGTATGAGTGGGTAGGTGGGTAGAAGAAAGAGAGACATTTGTTAAAAATACATATTCTGGCTGAGGTGAGTGGATTGCCTGAGCCCGCGGGTTCGAGACGTGCCTGGGCAGCGAGACCTCATCTCTACAATAAATAAAAAAAATCAGCCGGGCGTGGTAGCGCATGCCTGTAATTCCGGCTACTGGGAAGGCTGAGGCGGAAGGATCGCCGGAGCCCAGCAGGTTGAGGCTGCGGTGGCCGGGAGCAGCCACTGCACTCCAGTCTGGGTGACAGAGTGAGACTCCAACGGAAAAACAAAAAAAAGACATATTCTTAGGTCAAGTGCAGTGGTTCACGCCTATAATCCCAGCATTTTTGGAGGTAGAAGTGAGAGGATTACCTGAACCCATGGTTCAAGTCCAGCGTTGACAGCTTGGCAAGACCTCACCTCTACAATAAATTAAAAAATTATCTGGGCTCAGTGGCTCAGCCTGTAATCGCAGCACTTTGGGAGGCCGAGGTGAGTGAATTGCCTGAACCCACGGGTTCAAGACCATCCCGGGCAACTTGGCAAGACCTCATCTCTACAATAAATAAAAAATAAGCTGGGCATGGTACACGTGCCTGTAATTCCAGCTACTTGGAAAACTGAGGTAGAAGGATCGCCGGATCCCAGTAGGTCGAGGCTGCGGTGGCCGGGAGCAGCCACTGCACTCCAGCCTGGGCGACAGAGTGAGACTCCAACTCAAAAACAAACAAAAAAACAAAGAAATAAAAAAATTAGCTAGGCATGGTGGCACATGTCTGTAGTTCCGGCTACTTGGAAGATTGAGGCAGAGGATCCCCTGAGCCCAGCAGGTGAGGCTGCAGTGGCTGTAAGCAGTGTGCCACTGCACTCCAGCCTGGGCTACAGAGTGAGACTCTTACTCAAAAAAAAGAAAGATGTCAAAAGGCTGGCACAGTGGCTCAAGCCTGTATTCCCAGCACTTTGAGAGGCCAAAGCGAGAAGATTGCTTGAGCCCAGGAGTTTGAGACCAGTCTGGGCAAGTTGGCGAGACCTCATCTCTTCAATCAATCAATCAATAAACAAATAAATAAGCCAGGCGTGATAGCACATGCCTGTAGTTCCAGCTACTTGGAAGGCTGAGGCGGAAGGATCACCAGAGCCCAGCAGGTCGAGGCTGCAGTGGCCGGGAGCGGCCACTGCGCTCCAGTCTGGGTGACAGAGTGAGACTCCAACTCAAAAAAAAAAAAAAAAAAACTAGCCAGGCATGGTGACACAAGCCTGTAGGCAGAAGGATCGCCTAAGCCCAGCAGGTCAAGACTGTGGTGGCCGTGAGCTTGCCACTGCACTCCAGACTGGGTGACCTAGAGAGACTCCGACTCAAAAAAATAAAAATGTCACCAATAACATTCCAAATGCAAACTCCATAAGTGACCCGAGGGGGAAGCACAGTTAGAAAAGACCAGGAGTTCCTGATCCATCTGGAGAATCAGGAAGGCTTCCTGGAAGAAGAGGAATTCATGGCATGAGTCCAGGCGAGGGAGGGAGTTTAAGGGAAGGAAGATCACGGAAGAGAAACAGCACGTCCTGTGACCCTGGGTAGGAGGGATTCTCTGGGTTCAGCTCCACTTGACCTGTCTCCTACCCCTGCAGCCTGGAGGGACCTCCCTCTTACAAGCCTCCGACTCCAAAGGCAAAGCTGGAGGAACCAGAGATGGTGAGCATCTCCCCTGGGGCCCAAGCAACCCTGAGGCCAGGGCTGGGAGAGGGCCCAGTGGGAAGTGGTGGTGGGGGGTGAGTGCGGTTCCTGACCTGCTTCCCCCCCCATTGCAGCCCTCCCAGCTCTTCACTCTGGGGCCCTCAGAGCACAGCCCACTCAAGACCCCGTACTTTGATGCTGGCGTCTCGTGCACTGAGCAGGTAGGAGCTCAGGGGAGGACTAGGGTGTGTTCAGGGTATGGGTTTAAGCGCCAGGGGTGAGGCCCTGACAGAAGTCTTGAGGGACTGAAGGTCACAACTCAAGGTCAGGGCTTAGCGCCTTGGGAGTGTGTTCAGGATTGGGTGGGGGAGGTCAGGGGTGAAACGTCCTAGGACACAAGGTTAGAGCTGAAAGTTAGTTGGGCCCGGGCACTGTGGCTCACGCCTATAATCCCAGCAGTTTGGGAGATCAAGGTGAGAGGATTGCCTGAATCCACAGGTTCGAGACCAGCCTGGGCAACTTGGTGAGCCCTTATCTCTACAATAAATTAGCTGGGCATGGTGGTGCACACCTGTAGTTCCAGCTACTTGGAAGGCTGAGGCAGAAGGATTGCAGTGAGTGTGCCACTGCATGCCAGCCCGGGCAACAGAGTGAGGCTCCGACTCAAAAGAAAGTTATACCATCCCACTGCACTCCAACGTACGTGAGACCCCCAACTCAAAAGAAATAAGTAAAGTTACTTGATCAATGAAAAATTTTGATCAAGGCATAGTGGCTGAAACCTGTAATCCCAGCACTTTGAGAGGCCGAGGTGAGAGGATTGCCTGAGCTCAAGGGTTTGAGGCTAACCTAGGCAACATGGCAAGATCTCTTCTCTACAGTAAATCAAAAAAATCAGCTGGGTTTGGTGGCATGTGCCTGTGGTTCCAGCTACTTGGAAGGCTGAGGCGGAAGGATCGCCTGAGCCCAGCAGGTCGAGGCTGCGGTGGCTGTGATTGTGCCACTGCACTCCAGCCTGGGCAACAGAGTGAGACTGACTCAAAAAGAAAAAGAAAAGAAAATTGTTGAGTATTTACATTTTCTAGACACTGTGGAGCTGGGAGAAGACAAGGTCACTTCCCTGAGTCATCTGCTGGAGGTCAGGAGTCAGATATTGAGACTGAGACAAATCAAGGTTCAAGGGGCTGTTTCAGGCTCAAGGTGAAGTAGTTGAGGTCAAGATTGGGTGAAAAAAGACTTTGGGTCAGGCATCAAGGGACAAAGATTAGGGCCAGGATCATCAGGGTCAGGTCCATGCTCTGAGCTTTGGGTTAGGGATTGGCTGCAGAAGTGTCCCATTGCTGTATCGACTCAGGAGCCAAGGGCTGACAAAGGAGGAGGGCGGACCATCATTTGGTTGGGGAGAGGGTGATCAGGATTTGGGGGTCAAGGGGCAGAATGGAATTTTCTCTCGGCTTATGAGGTGGCCTTGACTTATCCCCTCCACGTTCCCAGGAAGTGCCTCGATACCATGAGCTGCCCACTCTGGAAGACCGGTCTGGATCCCTGCTCCTTGGGGCTACAAGCCTGGGATCCCCCATCCTGGTGCCGCCAGGGCCACCTGTCGTGGAGGGAGTGTCCCTGGATCTAGAGGATGAGGAGGAAGGAGAGGAAGACTATTTGGACAAGATCAACCCCATCTATGATGCCCTTTCCTACACCAGTCCCTCTGATTCCTACCAGGGCAAAGGCTTTGTCATGTCCCGGGCCATGTATGTGTGAGCTGCCATGCACTTGGACCTCTCACCTCTCACCTTTTGATCCCTTAGCTTTTTGCCAGGGATCTAATGCCCCTGACCTCCAGCCAGACCAGTCATTTAACACACGTGCATCTCATTTGTGACTTTTACCTTGGTGGCTCCACTTTGACCTCTAACCCATGTTCTCTGGCCCAGAGAAACCTGCCATGGCATTGGCTACTTTATCTCCTGGGGTGGGGGGCGGGGAGGGTATGTTTCCACACAACCCCTGACCCCAAAGACTCCTCTCTAAGACTGTGACCTTAGAGCATACCTCTCACCTCCACCGACATATCGATTCCCCCCAAATCCCAAAGAAGACCCAGGCTGATGATTTGTCCTCAGGCAGTCCATTCCCAATAGGTCTGCTGGAGTGGCATTAGGGGCTCCCTGCTGCTCAGACCTGAGCCCTCCAGGCGGCAGGATCCCATTGTCCCCTCTCCACCCTGTTCCCCAAAGGTGAGAGGGAGGGGATTCCTCAACCCAAGGCAGAGCTGTCCCATTTCATCCCTCCTGCAGGCAGGAGTCTCAGGGTCCAGACCCTTCCCTGAGCCCCCACCACCTCAAATCCTGTCTACGGAGCAGGAAACCCCAGCCCAGGGCTAGATGGGGTGAGCCTCATGCGGAGTGTGCCTTGACGGCCCCAGCCTTGGGAGAAGAACTTGCTGTTACCCTGAAGACTACTGAATCCTTTCACCCCTGCTCAGTGGGATGAGGCCTAAATATCCTCCTGGGTGGGGTGTGGGTCACCTGGGTTGGAGGGTAGGGGATGTGATACTGTTTTGTAAGTTACCACTTCCTACAAAATATGGATTTATACTTTGACCAGGCCTTGCGTTTTCTGTGGAATGTGAAGAGGAGGGGGTGGGACATGATGGGGAATGAAAAAGGAGTCCCGGGCTTGAGAGAATCGTGAACTAGTCAAGAAGGGTGAAGACGGAAACAAAAACGCCAAAGATACAGAAGAATCCAGTGAAAGAGTAATAAGCAGAAATGTACCCATCAAAAGCAAAATGATGCATAATGGAAAGAGACGGGGAGGGGTCCAGGGCAATAGTGGTTAATGAAAATGAATCATTGCAACAGCAGTCTAATGAATGGAACAGACATAAAAATAGCAGAAATTAGGTATGAGGGCTCAAGTCGGGCGGCAAGATGAGAAGTCAGAATAAGCCAAAGGCAGATTTGTGAGTAACGTTGTCATGGGCGCCCAAGGCATGGTGGGAGCTGAATATCTCTGAATGATCCGGAGACAGAATGGTGAAGAATGAATGAATGATCCAGAGGCAGAGCAGTGGAGAATGAAGAAACAGAGGCTGGGGGCAGAGGGGTGATGGGCAGGAGTTAGTGGAGCCCAAACATGAAGTCTAATCACAGAAGGGCCGTTAGAATCACGAGAGTGAATAGGCAGGAATGGGCTAAAAGCAGTTCGGTCGGGCAAGAAGCTGAAGTGAATGGGGCGGAGGCATGATGGGTAATGGGACAGGAATGAATGGGCCAAAGATAGAAGCGCATGACGCCAGGAGCCCAAGGCATGATGGGTAACAAAAGGGGTGGGGCTACGGCCGCTGTAGCGTTAAGAGGTAACGGGGGCATTGTGGGTAACTGAAAGCAGGGCAGGGTTCACAGAACAGATTAAGATTCTCCCGAGGCACTCTGGGAAGGGACAACACTTCCGGTTTTAGGTGGGCCGCTCCGGACCAGAGGGGGTGCCCCTCTGCCGCGGTGCCTGGTGGGACGCGAGGCCTGACCTTGCTGCCTAGCAGCCTCTGCCGCGCAACCCACCTTTACCTGTCCTTCGACCCTGGCACCGTTAGCCAATGAGAGCACTAAGCTGGTACGTCACCGAGATCGGCCCCCGTACACGGTGGAGCCAATCAAGATGCTGCAAGGGCCAAAGTCGACCAATTATCACCGCAACTTCGCTGCGGGGGCGGAGTCAAAAGAGAGGCTCCTTCGGGAGAGAGGCGGGGCGATGCGTCAGTGGGCGTTGCAAAATGCCCAGCGCCGGCCAATGGGGGACTAGCACCGGAACCCGCGGCGTCCCGAGCCAATAGGCGCAGGCACGACGAGCCAATGGGAAGGACGGGAGGTGCGCTGTGCCCCGCCTGTGTGTACGAACCAATAGAAAAAGACACTTGAGAAAGGTGGGTGGGACTTCTAGCCATAACTCTAATAGAAAGGCCGGCCCCTGAGACTGGTGGGCGGACCCGAGGGCTCACTGAACCAATGGGCCAGGCGGGGCGGGGCGGCGGCGGTGGCGGCGGCGGCGGCGGCAGCGGGTTCGGTTGCGCGTGGCGCACGGGGTGGGAGCGGAGCCCAGGCCGGGAGCAGGCGCCGCCGCCAGTGAGAACCGGGGCCCGGAGCAAGGCGGGGGTTCGCTGGGGCCGAGCCCGGGCCGCGCGGGCCCTGATCCCCGCCCTCTGCCCTCTCCCTCGCAGGCGACCATGGGGAACGTGTTGGCCGCCAGCTCGCCGCCCGCGGGGCCGCCGCCGCCGCCCGCGCCGGCCCTCGTGGGGCTGCCGCCGCCTCCGCCCTCGCCGCCCGGCTTCACGCTGCCGCCGCTCGGGGGCGGCCTGGGCGCCGGGGCCAGCGCGGGCCGAGGGTCGGAACGGACCCCCGGGGCTGCGGCCGCCGGCGCCGCGGGGGCCGCCGCCGGCCGGGCCTGCGGCCGCCTGCCCAACCCGGGCACGTTCGAGGAGTGCCACCGGAAGTGCAAGGGTGAGGGGGGCCCCGCGGGGCCGTGGGGTCCCGGGGGGAGGGGGAGGGCGCCCCGGGGGCCTTGGGAGTCGGCGCGCCCCGCCGGGCTCCTCTCGCGGCGCTGGGAGGCGACGTTGGGGCCGAGCGGCGGAACGTTGGACGCGGGGCCTGGAGCGGGGGACGCGGGTGCTGGGGCCGCCGCCGCGCTGGGCGGGCCTCGGGGCCCGGGGTCGGCCGGGCCGGGCCCCTCGCGTGCTCGCGAAGGGAGCTGAGGCCCAAGGTCACGGCGTCAGCCAGGTTCCGGGGGGCGGAACGCGGAGTCCCGGCTCCCGGCTCGGCGCGGTGGCGGGGGCAGCGGCGGCGGGGCCTTGGGGAGCTCCGTGCCGGGGTCCGGGGCGCGCTAGCTCGGTCCGTGCGGCGAGGCCCCTTCTTGCGCGCGACGAGCCTGACATCCGTAAAGCGACTTGCCTAAAGTCACTCGGGGTGAGGCACTGGGATTCGGACGCAGAGGCCCTGGCCCCACCTACCAGGCTACACTGCCTCTGTCCGGGTCGGGATGCTTTGTGACTCGTTCTGGTGGGAGCGGAGGGAGAGAGGAGAGCTGGGCGTGCAGCGCGGGGCGTGACAGCGTCTCTCTTCTCCAGAGCTGTTTCCCACTCAGATGGAAGGTGTGAAGCTCACAGTCAACAAAGGGTTGAGTAACCACTTCCAGGTGAGCCTTTCTGGTGCCTGTGTCCTCCAGAGGCCATCCCAGCCATGCCCCTGCACCTGCACGCCCCTTGCTCCTCCCCAAAGGGCTGGGCTCCTTGAAAAGACTCAGGGACACAGTGTCAGTTGACTCCTCAGTTTGGGGACTCAGAATCCAGAGGTAACTCCCCCACCCGTAACATCTAGGCTGAAGTGAAGCCCCAGTATGTGGCTCCCCCCCAGCACATTCCTTTTGAGTGTCTGATCCAGTCAGGCCTCGTCTTCACCCCCCACTCAGCCCGGAGACCTTCCCTCTGACCTCTCCAGTGGGCAGGCCGGCCTGTCAGGTCTCACAGCCTGCCCTGCCCTTCCAGGTGAACCATACAGTAGCCCTCAGCACAATCGGGGAGTCCAACTACCACTTCGGGGTCACATACGTGGGGACAAAGCAGCTGAGTCCCACAGAGGTGAGCTTTCTTTTGTCATTCATCCATTGTGTTTTCTAGCAAATATGCAGCCAAGCCTGGTGCGGTGGCTCATGCCTGTAAGTCCCAGCACTTGGGAGGCTGAGACAGGAGGATTGCTTGAGACCAGCCTGGGCAAGATCCTGTGTCTAACAAAGCATGTGTCTAACAAAACATGAAAAGATGTAGCGAAATGTCAAGAAGACTTTGTCAGGAGGAGGTCGGAGCTGTGGGTGTCTGTCTCCTGGGTGCTGTGGAACCACGTGACTCCTTCGTCCAGCAAACATCCCCCAAGCCCCTGCTCTCCGCCTGGCCTCGTGCTGCTGGGTAGTGCTGGGGATGTGACCCCACAGCCTTGACCCCACCGCGATCATCACCCAGAGTGGGCAGGGCCGGGTGTAGATTATGCAGAACTTTGAATGCCAGGCTAGGCATTAGATCTTTCTCTAGGGGGCACTGGAGAGCCATGAAATGATTTGAAGGACTTATGCCTCAGAAGTACCTCTCAGGCTGCCTTGTGGAGGTCTGCTATTAGCGGGAGGGGCTGAATTAGGTCTCTTCCTGTTTCTTCACTAAATTCATTTGCTCAACAAGCCTTCATCCTGATTGAAACAGCCACAGGGGCCAGGTGTGGTGGCTCACCCCAGTAATCCCAGCACTTTGGGAGCTGGAGGCGAGGATTGCCTGAGTCCATGGGTTCAAGATCAGCCTGGGCACTTTGGCAAGACATCTGTCTCTACCATAAATAAAAAATTAGCCAGGTGTGGCGGCAGGTGCCTGTAGTTGCAGCTACTTAGGAGGCTGAAGCAGAAGGATCTCCTGAGCCCAGCAGGTCGAGGCTGCGGTAGCCATGAGCATGCCACTGTACTCCAGCTGGGTGACAGTGAGACTCCTACACAAAGAAAAAGAAACAGCTACAGGACTCTGTCTAGTGGGCCAGGGGACAGACCTGTTTCCAGAGAATCACACTCTGGGGTAGACAGAGATGAAACGGGGCAACCCGAAGCCTGTGGAAGCCCCAAGGGGGAGCCTGACTTAGTTTGGGTGGTCAGAGAAGGTTTTGTGGAGGAGGGGACCCCATCTGAGGCTTTTTGACTCTAGGCGTCTCACCTTGGCTCGCTTCCTTCCATGATTCTGGGCCTCTGACATCTGCCCTTGCTCTCTGCCCCACAGGCGTTTCCCGTGCTGGTGGGTGACATGGACAACAGCGGTAGCCTCAATGCTCAGGTCATTCACCAGCTGGTCCCCGGTATCAGGTCTAAGATGGCCATCCAGGTGAGCAGGGAACAGAGGCTGCTGTGCCCCCCCCCGAGCCACTGTACATGCCAGGCCACCCTCACACCCCACTCCCCCCGCAGACCCAGCAGTCAAAGTTCGTGAACTGGCAGGTGGACGGGGAGTACCGGGGTTCTGACTTCACGGCAGCCGTCACCCTGGGGAACCCAGACGTCCTGGTGGGTTCAGGTAAGAGGCAGAGGCCTTGAAGTGCGGCCACAAGCCCAGGGCCAGCGAGTCCGTCCCTTTCCCCGGACCTCCCTCCTCTTCCACCGTCTGAGAAGCCGTCTGGGCAGGTGGTTATGAAACACCAGGCAGCGTGCGCGGCGGGTGAGAATGCAATCCCCGGCCCTGTCGCCGTCCTTCCTGACTCGGGGCAAGCTCTGCCGCCTCCAGGGGCCTCCTTTCCTCACCTGTTAAGTTGAGCAACTGACAGGGCTGTTGAGGTTACACAAGGTCTTTCGTGGAAAAGCTGGGATGGCACCAGGTGTGTGGTGGGCTGCTTTGGGGACTAGCACTCGCAGGGCTCTAGGGTTTTGGACTCAGAGCAAATCACAGGCTGGCAAGGGCGGGGGTGGGAATACATGTAATGGGGGAGGATAAAGCAGCCGGGGCTTGGGTGGGGGCAGGGCCGTCTGGCTTCTGTCTGTACGTCTAGTCTCTCCCTTTCAGTTCTTTCTTTTGTCTTTGGTGTCTTGTCTCTGATTTCTGTGCGTTAATTTAAGAAATACTTACTGAGCACATAGTATACTAGGCACTGAGAATGAGGTGGTGAGCCAAGGAGAGTTAAGTCTGCCCTCTGGGAGTTTTGGCTCCAGGGACAGACGCAAGTAAAGTGGCTCATGAACGTGCCAAGTGATGACCTCGGGAAAGATTAGGGCCTGGGAGGGGTAGGTGGAATCCAAAGAAGGCCTTGCTTCCTAGTTAACACTGACACAAGCCTGGAGCGTGTGAGGGATGTGCAAAGGTCCTGAGGCAGGACCCTTGAAAGGAATATCAGGGAGGATCATTAGTGGCCAAGTCACATAGGCTTGGCTTGTAGAATTTTGACCTTTACCTGGTGTGAGTCTGGGGTGACTGGAGGGTTCTGAGCAGGCCGGGGACAGTAGCTTCTCACAGGATACCAAGGGCTGTCTGGAGAAAGGAATACAAAGGTTTCTGCTGTGGAGACAGCAGGCCGGAAGAATTGGTGGGTTCTGGCTGTGGCGAAGGTGAAGCTGCTGGCATTTGCTGGGAGACTGGATGGGGAGGCTGAGGCAGGGGCTGGGTGACTCCCTGGTGTGTGGCCTAACACCTGGAAGGCTGGAGTTGCTGGTGACTGGGCTTGTGTCTTTTCTTTTTTTGTGAGAAGCAGGATTTATAGAGAGAACAGAAAAGCTCCCACAGCAGGAGGGAACCCAAGGGGGTTGCCCGGGCTTGCGTCTTCCATGGCCCTTTGCTCTGTTGCAGGGACCTCGTGGGCCGGGAAGAAACCTCTCTTGTCCCAGCTCACCCAGCGGTGTCACCCTGTCTTCACAGCTAAGGCTGTGAGCTTTTCGGACAGTTCTTGGAACCACGGAGGTCTTTCTATCCCAGTACCTTTTCACATGCTGCTCCTGCTGCTTGGAATTCTTTCCTCTGCTTTTGGCGCAGCTGAATGGGTCTCGGCACACCTGTCACCCTCTGGGAAAGGCCTGCCCTGACTGAAGTGGTGGCCGTCTTCGCACCATGTCGCCTTGCTTCTGGAGTGGTCTCACTTTGTCCCCAGTCTCTCACACTAGAAGACACTGGAGGAAGGCATGGGCGGTGGTGAGGGCAGGTCTGCTTCCCTCTCACTCCTGGTCGGGTCCTGACCATGTTATGTCCTCTCCCTCACCCACCCTTGTGAGATCGGAGCCACCCCATCTTCCTGAAGTCTAGAAGGCAAGTGCCTCACAAGGGCACATGGCGAGTCATGCGCCAGAGCCCTGCTCTCGTCTGCGGCACCACGGCCCCACCCTGTTCCTCGTGCCACCTCGTCGGTCTGCGCCTCTGTGCTCCCAGCATTGGTCTCCAGGGCCAAGGCCAGGAACGCTTCCGTCCCTTTGTTCTTACCGGCCTCCTGTGCCCAGGTCAGCGCTGAGCCCCCAAGCCGCTCACCCCCAGCTGCTCAGACTTGGAGCCCAGTTGGCTCCACCCTCTGAGCCTCAGTCTTCTTTTCTGCCACATGGGCAACTACTTCCTGGGAAAGGATTCAGTGGGTGGCCTGTCTTCTTGACCTTAGGCACGGGCCTGCGCATAGTTAGTGCTTGCCCTGTGCTTGGGTCTCCGTGGTGCCCTGCAGCATGAGGAGAGAGTCTGCTGGCGACCCCTGTTTCACAGGTGGGGACAGCGAGGCCCAGGGTGGAGTCAGGTGTCCAGGATCACAGGGCCAGAAGGCAGAGGAGCTGGGACTTGGATGGAGGCCTGACGGGCCTCAGCAGCCCTGGTGTCCTGTGGGGGAGGCCCGTCCCTCTTACCGTGAACTTGCCAGCCATCCTGAGGAATCCCATTCATGATAAGTTCAGTCAAGGGGCCCCATCTCACCTGGAGGCAGGGACAGCTTTCCGAAGGGAGGGCTTCATGGTGATGCCCAGAGGTCCCGGTGCTGCCCCACGGTGCACCTGCCTGGGCTCTGCTGTTCTCTCCTGGGACAGCCAGCCAGGACCCGCCTTCCCTTTGCTCTCACAGACCCAACCCCTTGCCTTCTGTGGGGCTTTGAGCTCGCTGGGTTCTTAGGCTCCATGTTTGTGCCTTGTCACTGAACACAATTCATTGACCGCCTGTGAGGCGCCAGGTACCGTCGCTGGTGCTGGAAATTATACACGAAGCTAGTCTGGGGTTTCTTTGCCTCGGCGCTGCGCTGTTGACATTTGGCCAGGCTGTTCTCTGGGGCTGTCCCTGGCCTCTGCCCCCTAGATGCCAGTAGCACCCCCACCCCAAGTTGTGACGACCGGATATGTTTACAGCCATTGCAGAAGAGCCCGGTGGGGCCGCTGGTCTAGACACAGCCCTGCCCGCGTGGAGCTCACAGTGCAACAGGGAGGCAGTATAGACAATCTAGAAGTCACAGTAGAAAAGGACTGCGTTCAGGAGGGCGGGGTACATGGTGGGGGGTGGGGCAGGGAAGAGCACGGCCTGTGAGCGAGTAGAGCAGCCTGCAGGCCGCCCCAGAGGCTGGCAGCACTGGGTGGGGGCAGAGGGAACAGGTGCAGCTTGGGAATGGGTGGGTTTTCTCACTCTCCAGATGAGGCCCTTTCGCTGGAGACCAGGATCTACCTTTGGTTCTCACAGTCCCCAGGGGGCTGCTCTGTTCTCGTCCACTCCATCCCCCAAGGGTGAGTGTGAAGGCCCCACAGTGACCATGGCTTTGATCAGGGGCGTGCTGGAGAAATAGCCAGGCCTAGGAAACACTCGGGTACAGATGTCTAGCTGGACAGCAGAGGGAAGGGTTCGCTGGCAGAAGGGCCGGTGGGCATAGCCTGAGGTCAGAAAATGAAGGAGAGCTCGGTGGATCTGGGCAGCCCAGAGGTGAGCATGGTTGGCTGTGATGGGAAGGGGAAGTCACTCTGTTTTGAAGCCGGGGCCAAGCCGTCCAGGGCAGCTGTGGGGTCAAGAGCTTTCCGGGGCACTGGGGAGCCTGGGCAGGTGGTGGACATAGTCGGTTTCGGCTTGAAGGACATATTCTGTCTGCTGTATGGGAGGTCGCCTGGAGAGGGCGAGACTGGGACAGGACGCTAAAGAGGAGACCGGGTGGAGAAGCAGGCGAGGTGTGGCCCAGGAAATGGGGGCGGCCAGAGAGGTGCTCGAGGGTCTGGCCTTGGTTCCAGTAGTGCCCAGAGCTCAGAAGCCACACGTCCTGTATTTCAGTCTTTGTCTCTGGCTCTAGGTGACTACTTCTCCGTCTGTGGGCCTCAGTTTCCCCCTCGATTGAATGAGTGCATGGTACTAACCAGACTGGTAGTGATGGTGATTGACAGCCAGTTCTGCTGAGACAGGGAGTTAATTTGTACTGTCTGTTCAGTGGAGGAAAGAGGTGTACACAGTGGCTGGCATGAGCCTGCAGGGCCAACCCCAGGCTCCCTGGAAGAGACCACCAGGTGCTGGCCATGAACTCTTGGCCACCCTCAGTTCCGCTTGGCCCATCTTGGGGGCTGCCCCCCTGCAGCCCAGCTGGCTGTGCCCTCAGGTGGGAGAGTCCTCCCTTGCTCCACAGAGAGCCCGTTGCCCATGGGGCCCAGACCTGAACCTTGGTTTTCCTCGCCTGGGAAGCAGCTTGGAGCCCCTGCTATGTCCCGACCAGATTCTCTTTCTGCCCCCATCCCCCACACACACACACATTCCTCTTTTCCGGGCCTGAACCTGGGAACCTATCTCTGTCAGTTCAGTCTTAGGGGATTTCTTAACTGGGGAATCTGTGGCCATTTCTGGTTCTGCTTCCCCGTCTCTGTAGTTGGGTCGTTTTGTTTTCTCTTTCTTTATATTTAGCTTTCGTTGTTGTTGAGATGGGGTCTCACTGTGTTGCCCAGGCTGGTCTCGAACTCTTGGTCTCAAGCAGTCTTCCTGCCTCGGCCTCCCATAGCTTGGATTCCAGGCATGAGCCACCATGCCCAGCTTGTTTTCTCCTTCATCTCTCTCCTGCCTGGTTTTTCATCACCCTATATAATCGCCTGCGTGGTGTGACTCTGCCACCTTCCAAGATAAAGACACACCCACGTTCCCAGCCCAGCAGTTCCCTTGGTCAGCAAATACTCCCCAGGGCTCAGAGCGTGCCCTGCTGTGGAGGGAAGAGGGCCCAGACCAGGGCTTCACCATAACAAGTGTGAGTGACAGTCAAGTGACCGTCGAGTACTCAGTCTTCACAACACCAAGGTGCAATCAAGTTAACAGAAGTGACACCAGTGTCCCCATCCCTAGCTGGCAAGTGATGGGGTGGGATTTGAACTCAGGCTGCATGTTCTCGCCGCTCACCCCCCTGCCTCTTCTAGTGACAGAGTGGCTCAGAGGCTGGGCTCAGGAGGTGTAGAGGCCTGGATTCTGCCCCTGACATATACATTGTGACCATGAGGGAGTGACACCCTCTGTGTCACCGCGACCTCCTCTGTAAGTGGTAGCGGATGAATGCCAGCCGCATGGGCTTGTGTAGACCAGATGAGGTCCTACAGGAAATCAGTCACCACAGGGCCTGTGTGAACTGCACTGCGAGGTGGTGTGAACCGCTAGAGCAGGGAGCGGGCATTGGAGGCCTGAGGGCAGGCCCAAGCCTCCTGCAGGGGCGGGCTCGAGGGCTTCCTGGAATAGAGAGTCTGACTGGTACCCTGGCTGGGTAGAAACTGACCTTCACCTTGCCTGCAGGAATCCTCGTAGCCCACTACCTCCAGAGCATCACACCTTGTCTGGCCCTGGGCGGAGAGCTCGTCTACCACAGACGGCCTGGGGAGGAGGGCACCGTCATGTCTTTAGCTGGGAAATACACATGTGAGCTTGGGGCCTGGACTCGGGTCTGAGGGAGGAGGGGCTGAGGTCTGGACTCCTGGGTCTGAGGGAGGAGGGGCTGAGGCCTGGACTCCTGGGTCTGAGGGAGGAGGGGCTGAGGCCTGGACTCCTGGTTCCAGATGCTGGTCCCCTTAGTAACCTGCCTTCTCCCCCACCCTGCTTTCTTCCAGTGAACAACTGGCTAGCAACAGTAACACTGGGCCAGGCGGGCATGCACGCAACATACTACCACAAAGCCAGTGACCAGGTGAGCTGGTCCAGGTGTGCCTCAAGGGCGTGCTTTCCCGGCTGGTGTTGCTGGGGGCTGTGTGCCCAGAAACCGCGACTGGGCCGCTAACTCTCGTGTATCTCCCTGGCTCCTCCAGCTACAGGTGGGTGTGGAGTTTGAGGCCAGCACAAGGATGCAGGACACCAGTGTCTCCTTCGGGTACCAGCTGGACCTGCCCAAGGCCAACCTCCTCTTCAAAGGTAAAGGCCTCTGTGTCCCAACAAGGGACACAGGCAAGAGGCGACTCAGTGCCAAGTAGGTGAGGGCCAGGCCGATGACAGAGGCCAGTGTGCCAGGCTTTGTGGGCCTCTAGACTCCCCGGGTGCTGGGTGAGGGGAAGTGGGACATGGGTAGGCATGCACCTCTCCGCCACGCTCTGCATGCAGCCCCTTGTTCCTCATACACAATGGAGGGCGGCCTGGAAAGCATCCGCCTGAGACTGAGGCTCCCAAAGGCCATGTGGCCACAGCTAGACCCAGAACTTCCCCCTAGGCCGACTGGCTCTAGTCCTGGTGTCCATCCTTAAGTCTGTCTTCTCAGACCTCGGTGGCTGTCAAGTTTGTGTGTTTAGAAACCACCCAAGGCCGGACTCAGTGGCTCAGCTTGTAATCCCAGCCCTTTGGGAGGCCGAGGCGAGTGGATTACCTGAGCCCACAGGTTTGAGACCAGCCCAGACAACTTGGCGAGACCTCATCTCTACAATAAATAAAAAAATTAGCTGGGCATGGTAGCGCACTCCTGTAGTTCTGGCTACCGGGAAGGCTGAGGTGGAAGGATCACCGGAGCCCAGCTGGTCAACGCTGGGGTGGCCTGAGTGTGCCGCTGCACTCCAGCCTGGGCAATGAAGTGAGACTCCAACTCAAATTAAAAAAAAAAAAAAAGAAGCCACCCAAGACCCGTTGTCTAGACCTGGGGCAGGGCTGAGGCCCAGGGATTTATATGTTTGTGGAGTCCACCTTCCCCACCAGCCTCTGAACCCCTTGGTCTGCAGTCCACGATTATGGGGGCTAGGTTTGAGTTCCAGCCTACTTCCTGGCTTCTGTTAAGTGAGTTCTAATCCCTTTCCATAGTACAGCTCTGTGCTTGAAGGTGATTCCTAGAAGAAATTTGTTTTTTTTGTTGTTGTTTTTGGAGTTGAAGTCTCACTCTCACCCAGGCTGGAGTGCAGTGGCACCATCACAGCTCACCACACCCCTCAGCCTCCCGAGTAGCTGGGATTACAGGCACATGCCACCACACCCGGCTTGCTTTTTTTTCTTTCTTTCTTTTTTTTGAGTCTCACTCTGTGGCCCAGGCTGGAGTGCAGTGGCATGCTCACAGCCACCACAACCTAGACCTGCTGGGCTCAGCCAATCCTTCTAACTCAGCCCTTTCCAAGTAGCTAGAACTCCAGGTGAGCACTAACTACCACACCCAGTTTTACATGGCTTTTTTTGGGGGGGGTAGGCATGAGGTGGTCTCAAGCTCTTGGGCCATATGCCCCGCCTTATGCTAACTGGGGCTGGGACACAGCAGCGACCAGCCCTGTCTCCATGGGGCTCCCAGTTGGGGGAACAGAACCCATCCCCCGAGACTGACAACCCAGAATGGGCAGAACTGGGTAGGGGGAGCCCTGACGTCATGGAGAGCTTCCCAGGGGGCAGAGGCCACCGAACTGAGCAGTGAGCCAAGTGCTCCTGGGTGAGATGGGGTTTCTGGGGGGCGGGAGCAGCATGGCCTGGATCTGATAGCCTTGGCACGTGGCTGTCTCTGCGAGGGCCCAGCGCAGGACGGCATGGGCAGGGAGGGAAGCCGGACCACGTCTCACCTCACTTGTGTGCCCACAGGCTCCCTGGACAGCAACTGGATTGTGGGCGCCACGCTGGAGAAGAAGCTCCCGCCGCTGCCCCTGACGCTGGCCCTCGGGGCCTTCCTGAACCACCGCAAGAACAAGTTCCAGTGTGGCTTTGGCCTCACCATTGGCTGAGCCCCCTGGCCCGCCTTCCGCGCCCCTCCTCCTCCAGATCCCACCTCCACGCCCCTGCCTTGGAGGGGAGACCTGAGCCCCCCTCCCCTTCCCTTCCCTCCCTCCTCGGGGGCGGGGGACAGCGGAAAGGAGGGAGCCCACCCAGCAGCTGAGGAGGGGATTCTGGAACCGAGGGTGCTCCGGGATTCCGAGCACCAGGGCAGCATGCCCGGTGGGCCTGGGGCGTCCCGGCAGGGATTCCGGATCGAGGGCACGCAGGATTCTGAGCACCGGGGCAGAGGCGGCCAGACCAGCTCAGGGAGGAGTGTCCTGGCGCCCGCGTCCTCCAAAGGGCCGGCCGCCCAGGGTGGCAGCAAGAGGAGCTTCCCCGTCCCGTCAGCCCGCCCATCCCCTTTCCCGTCTCCCCCTCGGCATAAATCATGTTTATAAGTTATGGAAGAACCGGGACATTTTACAGAAAAAAGCAAAAAACAACAAAAAATATACATGGAAAAAACCGATCGCGACGGGAGGCCTCGGTTTCCCCAAGTGTCTGGCCTTCATCGAGCGTCTCCAGTCCGCCCGCCCTGGCCTTCCCACAGCCGCCAGCAGGGGGAGCTGGAGGGCGAGGGGCGGCGGGAGCCGCAGCATCCCCGGCCGCTGTGGCGCAGCTGGGGGGAAGAGCCTGGCGGGACCGCCGGCCTCTGACATCCCCCGCCAGGAGGCCTCCCCCACCCGAAGGGCAGGGTCTGAGGCCACCACCACGGCGTGGCCTGACCAGAGGGGCCGTGGAGGACTTTGTCCCTGCGAGCCGAGCAGCGGCTGGCTTCAGCTAACTTTTAAAAATTTTTTTGCCGCGAGTGGCGGCTCAAGCCTGTAAATCCCAGCTCTTTGGGAGGCAGAGGTGAGAGGATTGCCTGGGCTCAGGAGTTCGAGATCAGCCTGGGAAGTTTGGTGAGAGCTCGTCTCTACAATAAATCAAAAGATGAGCTGGGCGTGGAAGTGCCCACCTGTAGTTCAGCTACTGGGAAGGCTGAGGCGGAAGGATCGTGGAGCCCAGCAGGTTGAGGCTGCGGTGGCCAGGAGCAGCCACTGCACTCCAGCCTGGGTGACAGAGTGAGACTCTCAAAATTTTTTTTTGCAGAGCTGGGCATGGTGGTTTGCGCCTGTAATCCTAGCAGTTTTAGAGGCAGAGGTGAGAGGGTTGCCTGAGCTCAGAGGTTCAAGACCAGCTTGGATAACTTGGCGGGACCTCGTCTCTACAATAAATCAAAAAATAAGCTGGGCGTGGTGGCATGCGCCTGTAGTTACAGCTACTTGCAAGGCTGAGGCGGAAAGATCGCCTGAGCCCAGCAGGTTGAGGCTGCGGTGGCCATGAGTGTGCCACTGCACTCCATCCTGGGTGACAGAGCAAAACTTCAACTAAAAAATGTTTTTTTGTAGAGACTAGGCTGGTCTTGAACTCCTGGGCTCAAGCATCCCTCCCGCCTTGGCCTTCCAAAAAGTGCCGGGATTGTAGGTGTGAGCCACCGTGCCTGGCCAAAAGCTTCAAAACCACTAAGGAACCATGGACTCCTGGGTCTGAGGGGAGAAGGGCTTGGGCGCAAGGACTCCTGGGCCTTGGGAGGACTACAGGCCGACTCCTGGGTGGTGGTGGAATGGCGGGGATGGGTCACTATCCCACAAGGAGGTGTTGGGATTCTGCCAGCCTCGGGCTCAAGTCAGCTGATGCCCATCACCACCCCTGCCCCTCTCCAGACAAGGGAACTGAAACCTCGTCTGTACCCAGGGAATGGGGAGGGAGGCCGCCGGTACAGCTGACCCCAAGTTACCCGCAGAGGCCACCTCACCCGCTCTCTGAGGCCAAAGCAAATAGGCCTGATGCTGGGACTTCCCAAGCCTCCCCTGACCCCACGGAATCCTGTGTTCCCACCCCTGGCCGGGCCAGGAACGAAGCCCAGCTCCTCGAATGTATGTGTGGCCTTGCGGTTCACCTCGAGGCTGAATCACGCTGTCTCACCAGACTGGTATAGATGCAGCTGCCGGCCCAGTTCTTTTGTCTCAAGTCGGAGGGTCTCTTGATCAGGCTGGGGTGCAGTGGCAGGATCTGGGCTCCGGTGATCCTCCCACCTCAGCCTCCCAAGTAGCTGGGACTCCTGACATGCGCCATTACACCTGACTAATTTTCTGAATTTCTGTAGAGATGAGGTCTCGCTAATGGTGCCCAGGCTGTGTCCCAGTGTTACGAGCAAAGAAACTGGATTTTGCTCGGAGAGGCTAGGTCATTTGTCCAAGGTCACAGCTGGCAGCTGGCAGAGCCAGGACTCAAGGCCTGGCAGTTGGGTCCAAGAGTCCTAACCCAGCAGCAAAGCCTAGACTTTCTCAGCAGATGCATCACGCTGTTCCCACCAATTCCATCCCATATCTGCCTGCCCCTAGACCCCCGTTCTGGGTCCCAGGAATCCAGCCCCCTGCTCCCACCTCAGACCCAGGAGTCCAGGGCCCCAGCCCCTTCCTTTGGCTATTCATCCATACACTGGCAAGGCAAGGGGCAAGACAGGGCATTCCTCGGTGGTAGCCTCATTGCCCCTCAGTCCTCAGCCCCCCGAATGGCGAGGGGTGTCTGCATTACCGGGTGAGGTGTCATCTTCACTTCCCGGGGAGGTGGGGGTCAAGAGGCCTCCAAGCCCCACCTCCTTTCTCCACCCTGCTGTGTGTGCGCGCGTGTGGGGGAGGAACAGCCCTCCTCGTGACTGGGGGCTGGCCCAGCCCTGGGGAGGGGGCGGGGCCGGGGGAGCCCTATAATCGGCCGAGTCTGGGATCCCGGAGTCCTACTCAGACCCAGCGGAGGTGGAGGACGTGGTTTCCCCCGAGCCGGTGAGAAGCACAGTCGGGGACAGAGGGAACCCCCGGCCTTCAGGAGACCGAAGTCTCAGGAGAGCCACTTGGGACCGGGTGGGGGAGAGGAGGCGACGGGTCTATTCCCGAGTCGCGACAGACGCAGGAGCTGGGGGTGAGGCCAGGGGCAGGGGACTGGACCTAGTTAGGGCTGGGCGGTGGGGGCGTCCCATCCAGGCTAGAAGGTGGGGGCGTGCAGTGAGCCCCGTAGGAAGAACCGGGAGACGAGCCCTAGTGTGATCCCACGAGTCGGCGTTGACATTTACTGAGCACCTGCTGGGTGCCCCTCTCGTCTCCACATCTTCCTAGCTGGGGGCCCGGGGGCAGCGACAGGGTAGCTGCCCGTCGATGGGAGGCCTTTAAAGTGAGAACTGGAGGGCTTAAACGAGGAGTAAGTTAGCTCACAAGTGGAAAGCGGCGCTTAGACGTGAAGTCGGAGCTGAGAATGTGGAGGGAGGTAGAAGGAGGAATGCGAAGTTGGAATTTCCAGAGCCCAGTTGGGGGGCTCAGATGGAACTTGCGGGAGGGCGGGGGCGGGGGTGGAATTTGAACCCTGGGAGAGGGAGATGGACTTTCGGCAACGCAGGCTGACCCGAGGATGAGGAGACAGGAGAAGGTCACGGGGGGGGGGGGGTTAAACAGGCCACGAGGGGCGGCTCCCTAACTGTTTGTGCTCGGATTAGGCTGTTCAGGGGACGAGGCTTTGAAGGCCGGGCCGGGGTGGGCGAGGCAGGGAGGAGCCTTCCCTGGCTGTTGATCGACGGTTTCTCCCTCCCAGGCCGGCCAATCGCAGGCGGGAAGATGAAGGTTCTGTGGGCCGTGTTGCTGGTCGCCTTCCTGGCAGGTATGGGAGCGGGGCTCGCGCAGGTTCCCCGCCCCTCCCCCTCCCATCCATTCAGGCCCGGGTGCCCTCTTCTCCTGCGGTCCGTCTCCCCCTCGACGGGGAGGCCCAGGGCCGAGGCCTCTCTGACGTCCGCTGGCTCTGAGCAGGGGTTTTAGTCTCTCCCGGCCTCTGTTTGCCCCATCCACGAAATGGGAGTTCTATAACAGTTTCTAACGCATTGCTTGTCAGGTAAGTAATGGACCCTGACGAGTATCTGCTGGGACCACCTCTATTCCCCCGCGACCCAGCACAGCCTGCATGAGGCCCGCACGCTCAGTGCGTGCCAAGCGACCAAACCAACGCCACCCCCTCCCTTGCTCACCATGGCTCCCGAGTGTCGGTGGCGCTCCGGCCCTGTCCCAGGCCCTGTGTGCCGCGGCAGGGCAGCAGGCCGCTGACCCACCTGGAACTCGCTCCGCGCAGGATGCCGGGCCGACGTGGAGCCGGAGCTGGAGACCGAGCTGCGGAAGCCGGCGCCAGAGCTGGAGACCGAGCTGCGGAAGCCGGCCGAGTGGCAGAGCGGCCAGCCCTGGGAGGCGGCGCTGGGCCGCCTCTGGGATTACCTGCGCTGGGTGCAGACGCTGTCTGATGAGGTGCAGGAGGAGCTGCTCAGCTCCCAGGTCACCCAGGAGCTGACGTGAGTGCCCGCCCCGGCGGCGAGCCCTGTGGGCAGCCGAACCTCCGCGAGGCTGGGTTTCTTTCTGCCCCGGTCGTCCGGCCTTGCTCGGGGGCCTGGGCCTCGGCGCGCTCTCGCGGCTCATCCCGTGTCTGACTCCTGGCTTTACCGCTCTGGGACGCTCTGTCTCCCACGCTCACTTCGGTTCTCTCCGGCCTTCCCCGGCTCCTTTTTTTTTCCTTTCCTCTTTTCATTTCTGGAGTCCGGTCTCGCTCTGCCCCCAGACCTCCTGGGCTCAGGCGATCCTTCCCCCTCAGCCCCCCGTGCAGCCGGGACTACAGGGCGCGCCCCCATGCCTAGCTCCTTTTTGGCTTGCTTACAGAGACTGGGGCTCGCTCTGTTGCCCGGGCTGGTCTCGAACTCCCGGGCTCCAGCAGTCCTCCCGCCTCGGCCTCCCACGGCGCTGGGATGCCAGGGCGAGCCGTGGCCCCCGCCCTGTCTCCTTCCTAGCCTCGCCCTCCGCCCTCGCCCGTCCGTCCCTGGCTCCTGGGGCCTCCCCGCCCTTCCTCCCCTCTCCGGCTCAGCCCCCGCCCCTGCTCGGCGCCCACCCTCCCGCCCTCCGGCCGCAGGGTGCTGATGGAGGACACCATGAAGGAGGTGAAGGCCTACAAGTCGGAGCTGGAGGAGCAGCTGAGCCCGGTGGCGGAGGAGACGCGGGCCCGGCTGGCCAAGGAGCTGCAGGCGGCGCAGGCGCGGCTGGCCGCCGACCTGGAGGACGTGCGCGGCCGCCTGGCGCAGTACCGCGGCGAGGTGCAGGCCATGCTGGGCCAGAGCGGCGAGGAGCTGCGCGCGCGCCTGGCCTCGCACCTGCGCAAGCTGCGCAAGCGGCTGCTGCGCGACGCCGACGAGCTGCACAAGCGCCTGGCCGTCTACCAGGCCGGGGCCCGCGAGGGGGCGGAGCGCGGCGTGGGCGCCCTGCGCGAGAGCCTGGGGCCGCTGCTGGAGCGCGGCCGCGCGCGGGCCGCCACGGTGGGCGCCCTGGCCGGCCAGCCCCTGCAGGAGCGCGCGCAGGCCTGGGGCGAGCGGCTGCGCGGGCGGCTGGAGGAGGCGGGCGTGCGCGCGCGCGACCGCCTGGACGAGGTGAACCAGCGGCTGGAGGAGGTGCGCGCCAAGGTGGAGGAGCAGGCCCAGCAGATGCGCCAGCAGGCCGAGGCCTTCCAGGCCCGCCTCAAGAGCTGGTTCGAGCCCCTGGTGGAAGACATGCAGCGCCAGTGGAACGGGCTGGTGGAGAAGGTGCAGGCCGCCGTGGCCGCCAGCGCCACCCTCGCGCCCAGCGACAACCACTGAGCGCCCCCCCCCGCCGCCCCGTGCCCCCCGCCTGCCCCCCTGCGGCCCGTCCCCACCCGCTGTCCTCCTGGGGGCCCCAGCGTGTCAATAAAGAGTCGTCAAGCTTCACAGCAGCCGCTGGGCCTCTCTGTGTGGTTCCTCCAAGCCCGAGCCTCGGTTTCTCTTTCTGCCCCCACGCTGGCCACGCAGGTCTCGGCCCTGTTCCCTCTGCCTGGGACTGTGGGGCCTTTTGCTCTCTGGTCCTCTTCCAACTCTCAGTTCTGCATCCCCCTGTCCCTCTCTGAGTCTTTGGTTTTTTTCTGCCTCTGCTTCCCTCATTACCACTCTCTCTCTTTTCTCCACCCCTCTTTCCATTCCGTCTCTGAGACGTGGGTTCTGGAACAAATCCTGTATTACCTCTGACTACCTTGAGCAAAAAGCAAATCTCCCTAACTGGCCTTAAAAAGAAAAAAAAAGCCAGATTCGGTGGCTCAGCCTGTAATCCCGCACCTTGGGAGGCTGAGGTGAGTGGATTGCCTGAGCCCGCGGGTTCGAGACCCGCCCGGGCAACTTGGCGAGACCTCATCTCTACAAGAAATCAAAAAATTAGCCGGGTGTGGTAGCGGGCGCCTGTAGTTCCAGCTACTTGGAAGGCTGAGGCGGAAGGATCGCCGGAGCCCAGCAGGTGGAGGCTGCGGTGGCCGGGAGCGGCCACTGCACGCCAGTCTGGGCAACAGAGTGAGACTCCAACTCAAAAAGAAAAAAAAAGGCTGGGTGCAGTGACTCAGTTTGTAATCTCAGCACTTTGGGAGGCCGAGGTGAGAGGATTGCCTGATCCCGGGGATTGGAGACCAGCCTGGGCAGCTTGGGGAGACCTCATCTCTACAATAAATCACAAAAATTAGCCGGGCGTGGTGACAGGCATGTGTAGTTCCAGCTACTTGGAAGGCTGAGGTTCGGAAGGGTCACCTAAGCCCAGCAAGCCAAGGCTGCAGTGGCCATGAGCATGCCATTGCACTCCGGCCTCGGTGACAGAGTGAGAATTCTACTCAAAAAAAAAAAAAAAGCCGGACACCGTGGCTCACCCTTGTAATCCTAGCACTTTGGGAGGCCGAGGCAAGAGGATTGCCTGAGTCCAGGGGTTGGAAACCAGCCAGGGCAACTTGATGAGACCTCATGTCTACAATAAATCAAAAAATTAGCCAGGTGTAGTGGTGTAAGCCTGTGGTTCCAGTTACTTGGAAGGCTGAGGCGGAAGGATCACCTGAGCCCAGCAGGTGGAGGCTGTGGTGGCTGTGAGTATCCCACTGCACTCCAGCCTGGGCAACAGAGTGAAACTGACTCAAAAATAAATAAGTAAATAGCAAACCTCCCTGTGCCTCAGTTTGCCCATCTTAACACATGCTTCCCAGAGTCTCAAGTAGCTGAGACTACAGACATGTGTCACTATGCCCGGCTAATTATTTAAGTATTTTTGTGTCGAGATTGGGAGTCTCACTATGTTGCCCAGGCTGGTCTTGAACTAGTGTTAAGTGATCTTCCAGCCCCGGCCTCCCAAGTACTGGGATTATAGGAGTGAGCCCGATGGGTCTTTTTTTTTGTTTTTTGGTAGGCCCTTTTTTTCCCTGCTCTCATAATTCACCCTTCCTCAACTCTCTGCCTCCTTCCCGTCCCTGGCCTCTGTCTCCGTCTGCTCTCCCAACTTGGGAGGCTTCATTTTCCAGCTTCCTGTTTTCCTCCCATATCTTTCTTTTTTTTGAGTTGAGTCTCACTCTGTTGCCCAGACTGGAGTGCAGTGGCCGCTCCCGGCCACCGCAGCCTCCACCTGCTGGGCTCCGGCGATCCTTCCGCCTCAGCCTACCAAGTAGCCGGAATTACAGGCCTGCACTACCACGCCCGGCTGATTTTTTGATTTATTGTAGAGATGAGGTCTCGCTGCCCAGGCGGGTCTCGAACCCGTGGGCTCAGGCAATCCACTCACCTCAGCCTCCCAAAGGCGCGGGATTACAGGCTGAGCCACGGAGCCGGCCCTCCCCATATCTTTCATCTCTCCCTCCTACGGTTTCTTTGGCCCCCAGCCTTGCACCTCTGTCCCTTTATCTGAGTTTGTCCACCGCCCTCCGCTTCACTCTCCCTCTGAGTTGGCCGTCCTCTCACCCTCTCTGGGCTGGGCAGCCGCCTGTGTCCTCATTCTCCATCCTTCTCGCCTCCAGCTGTGCTGTCTAGCCCTGTCTCTCCCAACAAGACAACTGGGTGTTGGATCCAGGCAGGGGAGGGAAGAGCGAGGCGCCCCTATGAGCGTCTGCACCTGGCCAGAGCCAGAGAGGGTTGGCTTGGGTGGCAGCCTTCAGGCTGCTGGCGCACTCCCGCCTCCCACCCCCTCAGTTCTCAGAGAGGGGGAACAGGGATCCCGCCAACGGGGACAGGCCGGGGCTTGAGCTTGTGTCTCCTGGGCTTGAGCTTGTGTCTCCCAGGCCTGGCCCACAACTTCTCCATGTCCCTCTACCCGGCTTGGCTCCTGCACTCCGTGTGTTCCCTGGCACTGCTCTGCTTGCTTATCCGGGGGCGGGCTCCCCTCCTCCAGAGATGACTCACGGGGGGCTGAGTGAGGAGGGGGAGGGCCAGTGGGTTCAGGGGCAAGAGGCCTGGGCCTCTGGGCCTGCTGTGATTCCCTGTATGCCCAGGGGCTGGGCCAGCACCCTCTCAGAGCCTCAGTTTCCCCAGATGTCAAAGAGGGAGGCAGCATCAGTCACATCCACCACTAGAAAAGCTGAATCTGGCCGGGTGTGGTGGCTCACGCCTATAATTCCAGCACTTTGGGAGGCAGAAGTGAGAGGATTGTCTGGACCCATGGGTTCGAGACCAGTCTGAGCAACATGGCGAAACCTCATCTCCACAATAAAAAAAAAAATTAGTCAGGCATGGTGGCGCATGCCTGTGGTTCCAGCTACTTTGTTTTTTGTTTTGTTTTGTTTTTGAGTTGGAGTCTCACTCTGTCGCCCAGACTGGAGTGCAGTGGCCGCTCCCGGCCACCGCAGCCTCCACCCGCTGGGCTCTGGCGATCCTTCCGCCTCAGCCTTCCGAGTAGCCAGAATTACAGGCGCGCGCTACCACGCCCGGCTAATTTTTTGATTTATTGTCGAGATGAGGTCTCGCCTGCCCAGACGGGTCTCAAACCCACGGGCTCAGGCAATCCACTCACCTCAGCCTCCCAAAGGAGCGGGATTACAGGCTGAGCCACCGAGCCCGGCTCCAGCTACTTTGGAAGGCTGAGGCAGAAGGATCACCTGAGCCCAGCAGGTCGAGGCTGTGATGGCCGTGAGCGTGACACTGCACTCCAGCCCAGCCTGGGTGACAGAATGAGACTCCAACTCAAAAAAAAAGGGGGAAAGAAAAGCTGAATCTCACACTTGAAGACTTCCAAGCAGAGAGGGTGCCCTTCCTCACCGCAGCCCCAGTCAGACCTAGAGCTGGGACAAGGGCTGCAGAAGAAGGTTCCAGAAAAAAGGCTGGCAAGAGATAACTGTGAGGCAGGGCCTGGCCCCAGCAGGGATTCAAAGAGGCAGCCTGGAGTCTGGGAAGGGCCCCCTTCCAGCCCCTCATCAAGCTGTTGGATGCTCTTGCATGGGCCTCAGTTTCCCCATCTAGAAAATGGAAGCCCAGCCGGGCTCGGTGGCTCAGCCTGTAATCCCACGCCTTGGGAGGCTGAGGTGAGTGGATTGCCTGAGCCCGCGGGTTCGAGACCCGCCTGGGCAACTTGGCGAGACCTCATCTGTACAATAAATAAAAAAAAATCAGCCGGGCGTGGTAGTACATGCCTGTAATTCCGGCTACTTGGAAGGCTGAGGCGGAAGGATCGCCGGAGCCCAGTGGGTCGAGGCTGCGGTGGCCGGGAGCGGCCGCTGCACTCCAGTCTGGGCGACGGAGTGAGATTCCAACTCAAAAAAAAAAAGAAAGAAAATGGAAGCCCATGTAGCTGAGGGATGAGACTGGAATGGCAGCGGTGCTTTGAGTCTTTTCTGTGCAGACATCTGGGATGATGTCTGGGGAGTTACTGGGTTGAGTTGGGGAAGTAGCCGCTCCCTCCCACTGGGACTGGAAGCTCTGAGTTTGTCAGAGGGATGTCGCAATTCTGTCAGGGTTCTGTCTGTGCGGTCCCTTTCACGACCATCCCCCTTGCCCTCAGGCTGACACGTGGTAGTGGGGGCACAAGGCCAGCCAACCTAGAGTCTGAGGCCAGGCTGGGCCACCCGGCCCGCTAGCTGCCAGGGATCACTGGCGGTCAGAGGCAGCCGGCAGGGGTGGGAGGGGCGAGGGGGGAGGCATTGGACTCCAGCCCCAGGGAACGGATGTGGGGAGGGGAGGGGAGACAGTTGGCGGGGGTGGGCCTGGTGCCAGGAGGGGTCGGGAGGATGAATAAGAGCAGCCTGACCGTTGGGTGAGGTAGCCAGGGACTTGGGGTGGGGGGAAGTCTGGTGGAAGGAATGGTGGGGCACACGCTGAGAGCTTCAAAGCTGAGGTTTTGAGCTTTGAGGCTGCGGGGGCCGGGAGCGGCCATTGCACTCCAGTCTGGGCGACACAGTGAGACTCCAACTCAAAAAAATAAAAAACAAATAAAAAAAAAAAAATCAGCCAGGCTTGGTAGCGCATGCCTGTAGTTCTGGCTACTCGGAAGGCCGAGGCAGAAGGATCGTCGGAGCCCAGCAGGTGAGGCTGCGGTGGCCGGGAGCAGCCACTGCACTCCAGTCTGGGTGACAGAGTGAGACTCCAACTCAAAAAAAAAAGAAAGATTGTAGGTGGCAAGGGGACAAAGAGCCCCCCTTCAGCCTCTCATCAAGCTATTGGATGCTCTTGGCTGGGCCTCAGTTTCCCCATCTAGAAAATGGAAGCCCAGCCAGGCTCAGTGGCTCAGCCTGTAATCCTGCACCTTGGGAGGCTGAGGTGAGTGGATTGCCTGAGCCTGCGGGTTCGAGACCCGCCTGGGCAGGAGCCAGGCATGGTGGCTCACACCTGTAATCCCAGCACTCTGGGGGGCTGAGGCGGGAGGATCCCCTGAGCTCAGGAGTTTGAGATCAGCCTGGACCACATTGGAAGATCGTGTCTCTACAAAAAAATTTAAAAATTAGCAGGGCATAGTGGCGCACACCTGCAGTCCCAGCTGTTCAGGAGACTGAGGCAGGAGGATTGCTTGAGCCCAGAAGGTCGAGGCGGCAGTGGGCCGTGATTGTGCCACTGCGCTCCAGGCTGGGCAACAGAGTGAGGCCCAGTTTCAAAAAAAGGAAAGTGGGTTTGGTAGGAGAAGTGTGGGGTAAACTGAGAGACACCCCAGAGTCATGAAGGAAGAGTTGTTGGAGCGAGTTGAGGAGGCTGGCTAAGAAGGGGAGGGCTGAGGGAAGAGATGGCCCTCTCAGGAGATGAGACCCACAGGTTCTGAGAGACCTCTGCTGGGAGACGGCCTGGGTGAGAGCGCCATGACTGTCGAGGAGGGCTGTGGCAGGCTGAGGCGGCCCCAAAGTCAGGGAGACCTGGAGATGAACGTGCTGCCAGCAAAAGACTTCGGGCCTAGGGACGTGACTGGGCCCCAGCTGACCCCCAACCCCCACAGGCACGCGGCAGGGGCGGACAACGTGTGCAGGCCCGGGGAGGCAGGCGGCCACGGGAAGGCTCAGGAGGAGGGAGATTGACCTGCCCCGCCCCCTCCCAGCCTGATAAAGGTCCCGGCAGGGCCAGGACCTCCCACCCGAGCTGCCTGGCTGCAAGGATCCAGGTTGGTGCTGAGTTCCTGGGAGGGATGACCACCGCCCCTCCCCCAGGCCCCCTGCAAGAGCGCCCGAGAAAGCGGGTGGAGGGGCGGTGGGAGGGAGGGAGGAGGGCCGCCACTGATCGCCCCCGCCCCTGCTTCTGCAGAGTGCCCCTCCGGTCCGGCCATGAGGCTCTTCCTGTCGCTCCCGGTCCTGGTGGTGGTTCTGTCGATGGTCCTGGAAGGTAAAAGTGGGCTAGGAAAATTGGGGACCTTGAGATTTGGGAGGGTGACGCAGGCCACAGGCCTGGGGTCCCACTGTAGAGGACCCTTGAGAGCTCTGCGGCCCCTTCCGAGGCGTGGGTCCCCTGTCGTGGATAGATGGGTTTCAGGATTCTCTAAACTAGGTCAGTTCAGTAGGCGGCAAATCTGCCCGAGGGGCCCAAGCGACTGGTGACGTATGGGCCCCCCACCGCTGGGATTGGCTGTCCTGCTTCTACAGTTTTGAAAGGGGCGGGGCGGGGGAGGCAGTGCTGAGTAAGGTAATTTCCAACAGCCCCATCCAGTGACCACAGAAGCCTCTCTCCATTCTGACAATATGACCCCCAAGAATCACATTCAAGGATTCCCATTTCCTTCCCCGGAATCTCATCCTGAGACTCCCAGTAACACATTTTCGCACCCCTCCCATCTTCCTGGCAGGCCCAGTCCCAGCCCAGGGGGCCCCAGACGGCTCCAGCACCTTGGATAAGCTGAAGGACCTTGGACACACCCTGGGGGAAAAAGCCCGAGAAGTCATTGACCGCATCAAGCAGAGTGAAATTTCTACCAAGACCCGGTTAGGACCCTTCCCAGGGCACAGGAGGGCTGGGGTGTGTCAGGGTGCAGCCCAGGATGGTCCAAGATGAATAGAATGAAAAAAACCAAGTGCCAGAGAGGTTGATATTATCCCTGTGGTCAAACAGCTAGATATCAAGGTGCTCAGACTTCAGGGAGAGGTTCCCTGACTCCCATCCAGGCCACATTTTAAAGATGGTCCTCGGATAGCAAAGAACCCAAGCCTGGGTCTGGGACCACAGCAGGTGTAGACCTCCTTACTTCCTGTGTGATCTGAGAGAAGAGCATCACCATCAGCCTCAGTTTTCTCTCCTGTGAAATGGGTGGTTCTGAGGGGAAGTAGAGGGGATTTTCAGAGTATCTGGTGCATTGTAAATGCTCCATATATCACTGAGCTAACATGTGCACTCACCATGCCCAGGGGTTCAAGACCAGCTTGGGCAACTTGGTGATACCTCATCTCTACAATAAATCACAAAAAACTAACCGGACATGGTGGCATGTG
Source organism: Cephalopachus bancanus (assembly GCA_027257055.1). Classification (NCBI taxonomy): domain Eukaryota; kingdom Metazoa; phylum Chordata; class Mammalia; order Primates; family Tarsiidae; genus Cephalopachus; species Cephalopachus bancanus. The sequence goes on along the minus strand of JAPVLO010000583.1, from coordinate 832,199 downwards.
CCTGTAGTTCCAGCTACTTGGCAGGCTAAGGCAGAAGGATCGCCGGAGCCCAGCAGGTCGAGGTTGCGGTAGCCGTGACATTCACTCCAGCCTGGGCAACAAGAGTGAGACTCAACTCAAAAAAACCCAAATATGTATTGAGCATTTGCTAAGTGTAGTAAACTATCTAAAACTGGGAGTCTAAAACTGGTGAACAGCCGGGCTCGGTGGCTCAGCCTGTAATCCCAGCACTTTGGGAGGCTGAGGTGAGTGGATTGCCTGAGCCCATGGGTTCGAGACCCGCCTGGGCAACTTGGTGAGACCTCATCTCTACAATAAAACCAAAAATTAGCCGGGCGTGGTAGCGCGCGCCTGTAGTTCCAGCTACTTGGAAGGCTGAGGCGGAAGGATCGCCGGAGCCCAGCAGGTCGAGGCTGCGGTGGCCGGGAGCGGCCACTGCACTCTAGTCTGGGTGACAGAGTGAGACTCCAACTCAAAATAAAATAAAATAAAACTGATGAACAAGATGAAGGCCCAGCCTTCAGAGAACTGAGATGTTAAAGGGGTCGGGGAACGGGACTCACAATAAACCTTTAAATTTCCAGATTAGTCAAGATGGGGCTAACCTGTGTGAAAAAGGGGAACAGGGTGGGTGTGCAGCCAAGGCCTGAAGCGGGACTTCTTTAGATGTGGTAGTTGGGTCTTCCCTGAGGAGACGACAATTTGTTTGTTTTGAGTCAGGGTCTCGCTGTGTCACCCAGGGTGGAGTGCAGTGGCATGATCACAGCTCCCGGCAGCCTCCACCTCCTAGGCTCAGGTGATCCTCCCGCCTCAGCCTCCAAGTAGCTGGGACTACAGGCATGTGCTACCCTGCCCCGCTAGTTTGTTTTAATTTTTTGTCTCAAACTCCTGAGCTCACGCGATCCTCCTGCCTTAGTCTCCCAAAATGCTGGGATTACAGGTGTGAGCCACCGTGCCCGGTCAAGGTGACTTTTTTTTTTTTGCTGCTTGTGAACTTAGATAGGTGACACTTTATTTATTTATTTAATATAATCAATATTTTTTATTTTGATATTGTGGGGTACAATTAAGAGTTAGGGCCGGGCTCGGTGGCTCAGCCTGTAATCCCGCACCTTTGGGAGGCTGAGGTGAGTGGACTGCCTGAACCCGCGGGTTCGAGACCCGCCTGGGCAGGCGAGACCTCATCTCTACAATAAATCAAAAAATCAGCCGGGCGTGGTAGCCCGCGACTGTAGTTCCAGCTACTTGGAAGGCTGAGGCAGAAGGATCGCCGGAGTCCAGCAGGTCGAGGTGACCGGGGGCAGCCACTGCACTCCAGTCTGGGTGACAGTGAGACTCCAACTCAAAAAAAAAAAAAAAAAAAAAAGAGTTAGGTATTCAAATATGCTTTGTTCAGGCACCCTTGTTGATAAAAGGTGTCTCCCTGTCCCTGATAGGTGACACTTTATTTTTATTTTTATTTATTTATTTTTTTTGAGTTGGAGTCTCACTCTGTCGCCCAGACCTGAGTGCAGTGGCCACTCCCGGCCACCGCAGCCTCACCTGCTGGGCTCCGGCGATCCTTCCGCCTCAGCCTTCCGAGTAGCCGGAATTACAGGCATGTGCTACCACGCCCGGCTGATTTTCTTATTTATTGTAGAGATGAGGTCTCGCTGCCCAGGCGGGTCTCGAACCCGCGGGCTCAGGCAATCCACTCACCTCAGCCTCCCAAAGGCGCGGGATTACAGCACAGGCTGAGCCACCGAGCCCGGCTGATAGGTGACACTTTAAATTGAGATCTGAATAATGTGGAAAATCCAGCCGGGCCTAAACCTGGGGAAAATGTCCTCTATGGAGGAAGAGGCAAAGACCCTGAGGCAGGAATCAAGGGAGTGTGGCCTTCCAGACAAGGGGAACGACTTGGGCAGAGGCAGGGAGGCTGGAATGTGTCCTTGAATGCGAGGGGGACAGGTAGGTCAAGAGCAGGCTTGGAACAAAAGGGTCGGTCGCAAGAGATGACAGGCCTTGAAAGCCAGGCCAGGGCAAAGTGTTTCGAATTCAAGGTGCACTGGTCCATCTGGGAAACCAGGGCACAGAAGTTGGCCCACCCAGCACAGCCGTCCTCTTACTCCTACAGACAGTGGGGATGGAAAGCCAGGAACCAGAAGATCAGGGAGACAGGTAAGCGAATTTGGGCATCTAGGGAGTGCCAGCACTTAGTGGCGCTCCTCCCCATCTCTCCACACAGGAACTGGTTTTCAGAGACACTCCAGAAAGTGAAGGAGAAACTGAAAATTGACTCCTGAACACCTGGAGGGCCACAGCCCAGGAGGAACCCGGAAAGTTTCCCACATCCCAGCTCACATACCCAAGGCTCCCTCTGTGATGCCCCGGGTCCCCCCTGCACCAATAAAAATGCTCTAGAACATTCTCTGAGATCTTCACTGTGGGGCAGCGGGAGAGGGTATGGGCGTACCTTCGGGTGATTTCAATGTGCTGAGCCTCATGTACTTGCCCTGTACTGAGAATGTTTTAACTTCGTAAGCTGGAAAGAATCTTCATAAGAACCTTGCAAACCAAGTCTTATGCATTCCAGCACTCTGGGAGGCCAAAGCGGGAGGATGGCTTAAGCCCAGGAGCTTGACACCATCCTGGGTGACAGAGCAAGACCTCTTTTCTACAACTAATCAAAAAATTATTAGCCGGGCTCGGTGGCTCAGCCTGTAATCCCGCGCCTTTGGGAGGCTGAGGTGTGTGGATTGCCTGACCCCGCGGGTTCGAGACTCGCCATGGGCAGCGAGACCTCATCTCTACAATAAATCAAAAAATCAGCCGGGCGTGGTAGCGCATGCCTGTAATTCCGGCTACTTGGAAGGCTGAGGCGAAAGGATCGCTGGAGCCCAGCAGGTCGAGGCACGGTGGCCGGAAGCAGCCACTGCACTCCAGTTTGGGCGACAGAGTGAGACTCCTACTCAAAAAAAAAAAAATTAGTGGGGTGTGGTGGTGTGTGCCTGGAGTCCCAGCTACTTGGGAGGCTGAGGTAGAAGGTTCACCTGAGCCTAGGAGGACAAGGTTGCGGTGAGCTGTGATGACGGTGCCACTGCACTCCAGCCTGAGCAACAGAGTGAGTCCCTGACTCAAAAGAAAATCCCAGCCGGGTGTGGTGGTTTACAGCTGCAATCCCAGCACTTTGAGAGTTGGAGGTGAGAGGATTGCCTGAGTTCAGGGGTTCGAGACCAGCCTGGGCAACTTAGCAAGACCTTGTATCTACAATAAATTGTAAAAAATTAGCTGAGTGTGGTGATGCGTGCCTGTAGGTCCAGCTACTTGGAAGGCTGAGGTAGAAGGATCACCTGAGCCTAGCATGTTGAGGCTGCGGTCGCTGTGAGCGTGCTACTGCACTCTACTATGGCTGACACAGTGAGACCCCGACTCGAAAAAAAAATCCCATAAGGGCATTAAGTCCCAGAGAGGTGAAGTCACTTATGTAAAGTCACACTGTGCTATACTTTCCTGATTTGGCTTGTCTGAGATAAGAGGTTGGGTTTGATTCATCACTGCACACAGTAGAAGGTACAGAAAAGGGCAGGGCAGGGCATGGGATAGAGCCTGAGAAGAGACATGCACAATCCTCACCTTCCAGGTCTCAGCTCTGTGTCCCCACCTCCAGGAAGTCCTCTATGACCCCCAGGCTGGATCAAGCACCTCCATCCCTATCCTGCCCACCCCAGGTTATCACTGGGGACTGGTGTGTCTCCCCCACTGGACTGTGAGTCCCAGAAGGGCAGAGTCAAGGCTGTTGTCACCGTGTCCCCAGGCATAGCCTGGCATAGGTCATGGTACAGGGGATCAATACTATTTGGTGAAATAACGAAGTGCTGGCTTCCACTGCTCTATTTTCTATTTTTTTTTTTTTTTTTGAGTTAGAGTCTCACTCTGTCGCCCAGACCTGAGTGCAGTGGCCGCTCCCGGCCACCGCAGCCTCGACCTGCTGGGCTCCAGTGATCCTTCCGCCTCAGCCTTCCAAGTAGCTGGAATTACAGGCATGCGCTACCACGCCCAGCTGATTTTTTGATTTATTGTAGAGATGAGGTCTCGCTGCCCAGGCGGGTCTCGAACCCGCAGGCTCAGGCAATCCACTTACCTCAGCCTCCCAAAGGCGCAGGATTACAGGCTGAGCCACCGAGCCCGGCTTATTTTCTATTTTATAGATGAGGAAACTGAGTCACAGAAAGGCTAAAGTCACTGGCTTGAGGTCACACAGCCAAGAGTGAACCCAGATGGGGGGTCCAGGGCCACACTTTGGGTCGGGGTCTCACGCTATTGCCCAGGCTGGAGTGCAGTGGCATGCTCCTGGCCACCGCAGCCTCAACCTGCTGGGCTCCAACAATACTTTCACCTCAGCCTTCCAAGTAACATGTGCCACTATGCATACTAATTTTTTATTTTTTAGTTGGAGTCTCACTCTGTTGCCCAGACTGGAGTGCAGTGGCCGCTCCCAGCCACCGCAACCTCCATCTGCTGGGCTCTGGCGATCCTTCTGCCTCAACCTTCCAAGTAGCCGGAACTACAGGCACGCGCTACCACACCCGGCTAACTTTTGATTTATTGTAGGGACAGGTCTCGCCAAGTTGCCCAGGCTGGTCTCAAACCCCTGGGCTCAGGCAATCCGCTCACCTCAGCCTCCCAAAGTGCTGGGATTACAGGAGTGAGCCACAGCACCTGGCGTAATTTTTTTATTTCTTGTAGAGATGAGGTCTTACCAAATTGCCCAGGCTGATCTTGTACACGTATGCTCAGGCAATCCTTGCACCTCGGCCTTCTAAAGTGCTGGGATTACAGGCAAGAGCCCAGCTAAATGTTTCTACACAATTAAAAAAGAGGCCGGGCTCGGTGGCTCAGCCTGTAATCCCAAAGCTTTTGGGAGGCCAAGGTGAGTGAATTAACTGACCCTGCAGGTTCGAGACCCGCCCAGGCAACTTGACGAGACCTCATCTCTGCAGTAAATCAAAAATTAGCCAGGCGTAGTAGCACGCTCCTGTAGATCCAGCTGCTTGGAAGGCTGAGGCAGAAGGATCGCTGGAGCCCAGCAGGTCGAGGCTGCGGTGGCAGGGAGCCTGCCACTGCGCTCCAGTCTGGGCGACAAAGTGAGACTCCAACACACACACACAAAAAAAGAGGGAGAGTTGTTAGAGTTGTTTCATATAAGAGGAAATACTCCAAGCATATTTGAGGGACGGATACTTCGGGAGTAGAGGTGATGGGAGTGAGGTTGGAGAACAAAGGTGGAGAAATAAATGTATAAATACAACTCTCAGGCTGGGTGCCGTGGCTCATGCCTGTAATCCCAGCACTTTGGGAGGCTGAAGCACGAGGATTGCCTGAGCCCAGGAGTTTGAGACCAGCCTGGGCAACATAGCAAGACTTCCTCTCTGCAAAAGAAAAATCAAAAAAATTAGCTGGGTGTGATGGCACATGCCTGTAGTCCCAGCTACTCAGGAGGCTGAGGGGGGAGGATCAACTGGGCCAAGGAAGCTGAAGTAGCAGGGAGCTGGAATCATGCTACTGCACTCCAGTCTGGGCAACAGAGTGAGACTCTGACTCAAAAAATAAGTAAGTAGCTGGGGGTGGTGGTTCACGCCTGTAATCCCGGCACTTTGGGAGGCGGAGACAAAAGGATTGCCTGAGCCCGCGGGTTCGAGACTCGCCTGGGCAACTTGGTGAGACCTCAACTCTACAATAAATCAAAAAAATTAGCCAGGTGTGGTGACACTCACCTGTAGTTCCAGCTACTTGGAAGGCTGAGGCGGAAGGATCGCCTGATCCCAGCAGGTTGAGGCTGTGGTGGCCATGAGTGTGCCACTACACTCCTGCCTGGGTGACAGTGAGACTCAACTCAAAAAAAAACCACAACAATTTCTTGAACCAGTGAAGGAGTATTTGCGTGCCACTGACCAGCTGACAGGCAGATGCTTGATTACCATTCATGACTCATTCTCAAAGTCATTCGTTCTAATGTTGCCATGTTCTGTTCTATTTCATACTTTAGAGCCAATACATTTGTTTTTCTTGGGTTTACAAACACACCTGCAGGGCCTCTGAGAGCAAAGAGCCCTGATCACACCAAGAAAGAGATTCCCAGAGAGTCCACAACTGTTCACACTCTGAGTGTGGAAGCGGCACACCTGGATCAGCCTGAGAGGGCTGCCATCCCCACCGCAGAAGACACGCCCCCCAGAGGGCGGGGCAGGGATGGGGGGCTCCAAGGGATGCCTGGCCCAGCCTAGGGGGCATGGAGGGCTTCTTGGAGGAAGGGACATTTTGGACCTGAAATCTGAAAGACCATTCCGAGCTAACCAAAGAGAACTGAGGAAGAGTATGATGAGCTACATGTTTTTTTTTTCTTCCACGAATGTTTATTGTACAAACGTGAATGAAAAACTGAACAGCCACCTTGGAAAGCAGTTTAGTGGTTCCTTTAAAAGCTAACTAGGGCTGGGCTCAGTGGCTCAGCCTGTAATCCCAGCACTTTGGGAGGCCGAGGAAAATGGATTGCCTGAGTCCATGAGTTCGACACCCGCCTGGGCAACTTGGCGAGACCTTGTCTCTACAATAAATAAAAAATTAGCCAGGCGTGGTAGTACACACCCGTAGTTCTGGCTACTTGGAAGTCTGAGGTGGAAGGATTGCCAGAACCCAGCAAATCAACACTGGGGTAGCCGTGAGCCTGCCACTGCACTCCAGCCTGGGCAACAGGGTGAGACTCCAACTCAAAATTAAAAAAAAAAAAAGAATTTGACTGGGAACAGTGTCTAATGCCTGTAATCCCAGCACTTTGGGAGGCTGAAGTGTGAGCCCAGGAGTTTGAGACCAACCTGGGCAATACAGCGAATCCTCCTCTCTATAAAATAAAACTAAAAAAAATTAACCAGGCATGGTGGCATGTGCCTATAGTCTCAGCTATTCGGAAGGCTGAGACTGGAGGATTGCCTGAGCCCAGGAGCTTGAGGCTGCAGTGAGCCTTGATGGTGACCCTACATTCCAGCCTGGACAACAGGGTGAGATCCTAACTAAAAATAAATAAAGAGTGAATTTTGTGAAATGCAAATTATATCTTATTTTCTCAACATGAATGGAGATCTCTCAGAGAGAAAGCAGAAAGAGACAGAGAGGGCTTTTTTGTTGTTGTTGTTGGAGTTCCACTCTGTTGTCCATGCTAGAGTGCAGTGGCACACTCATGGCCACCGCAGCCTCGACCTGCTGGGCTCAGGTGATCCTTCCGTCTCAGCCTTCCAAGTAACTGGAACCACAGGCGTGCACCACCACTACCAGATAATTTTTTGATTTATTGTAGAGACGAGGTCTCACCACCTTGCCCAGGCTGGTCTTGAACTCCTGGGCTCAGGCAATCCTCTCACCTCTGCCTTCCAAAGTGCTGGGATTACAGACCTGCGCCACCGCACCCGGCTTCAGAGGGGACATTTCAAGCCCTCTTTCACCCCATACGTCCCTGCCATAATCCAGAACAGCCAGTTGGGAGGCCGGTGGTTGGAGTCATCAGAAGATTAGCCAGGAGGTGGGTGCAGGGATCCAAGGAATGAGAGGTTAGAATGGGGCCCTGGGGTGGAGAAAAGAGATGAGAGTGATTTGGAGGTTTGGTGGCCAGGTCTGGGAACTTTGGCGGGGGGACAGAGTTGCCAGGACACTCCTTGCCCCCAGACACACACAGGGTCTCAGGTCCACCCTCTCCTTCTCCTGCCTCTCTGCTCCCAGTTGTTTGTGAGCTGCTCCTGAGGTCGACCGGGAGCGACCTTCAGCCTGTCCTCGTCCCTGAGATGGGCAAACATTGCAAACATCGAACAGCAAACACACAGCCCTGGCTGCACGCAGACCTTGGAGCTGGGGCAGAGGTCAGAGACCCCACCCCACCCCAGGCCCAGTCCCCGCTGATATGGTCCGAGTAATGCTCAGCTGCTCCCCTTGATACAAATAAATCAAAGGGGCAGGAAACTGGTAGAAAGAAGTTTATTTCTGAGTTCGAATCCAGGGAGCAGAGCCAGACTCGAGATCTTTCTAAAATGATTCTTTAGCCGGGTGTGGTAGTGCGCACCTGTAGTTTCAGCTACTTGGAAGGTTGAGGCGGAAAGATCGCCGGAGCCCAGCAGGTCGACGCTGGGGTGGCCGTGAGTGTGCCACTGTGCCCCAACCTGGGCGACAGAGTGAGACTGCAACTCAAAAAAAAAAAAAAAAACGACAATTTATTTATTTATTTTTATTTTTTTGAGTTGGAGTCTCACTCTGTCGCCCAGACTGGAGTGCAGTGGCCATTCTCGGCCACTGCAGCCTCGACCCACTGGGCTCCAGCGATCCTTCCGCCTCAGCCTTCCGAGTAGCCGGAATTACAGCACACGCTACCATAAAAATAAAAATTTAAAATAAAATGGTTCTGCTCACCCTCCAGGCTTTTACAGTTCACTTTTATATGTCCAGAGTTGTTAATATCTAGTCATTAGCCATGTGACCAGCAGAGCGTTGTATAGAACTTCAGTTTCAGTTGCATTTATCGATAGTGACATTTTTTCGGTCCAGACTTCTTGGTGCCAGGTATCTCATAGCTTTTATCAGTAGGCCCCGGCAGAAGCGTTCATCAAGCTTGCCATAGAGTAAAGGAAGTTTACAAGTCCTAAGACATCATGCATTCTGCAAAAGTTATACAAATCACAAAACTTGTGATTACATTGATACAAAAGTACAAATCACAAGGCTTATGATTACATTAATACTGTATTATTTAAACTTACAACCATTCAGAAAAAGGGAGTAAATGGAGTTTTGCATCTTTCAGTTGATTGGGCCTCGACTACCTGGAAGTCAGGGATCCCTGAAGCTACTTAACAGGGAGTGCATAGGTGATAAGAGGAAGGACTTTTTTTTTTTTTTTGGAGTCAGAGTCTCACTCTGTCGCCCAGGCTGTGCAGTGGCACACTCACTGCCACCTCAGTGTCGACCTGCTGGGCTCCAGTCTGACCCTTCTGCCTCAGCCCTCCAAGTAGCCAGAACTACAGGCATGCGCTACCATGCCCGGCTAATTTTTGATTTATTGTAGAGATGAGATGAGGTCTTGTCAAGTTGCTCGGGCTGGTCTCAAACCTGGTGGGTTCAGGCAATCCATTCGCCTCAGCCTCCCAGAGTGCTGAGATTACAGGCTGAGTCACTGACCCCGGCCAGAAGCGCATCTTTTATTAGCTCTCAGGAATATTGTTCAGGAACGTGCAGGAACGTTTGCGCCCTTGCCATGCCCTTCTCTAGGGGCTGTGGCAATACGGACAGGCATTAGCGGGTCTCTGTACCATTTCCCCACGGTCAGTTGAAACCATGATATCGATCAGGGGAGTAGGTATGTCATGCTGCCTTAACATAAACATGCCTATGGTTCTTTCCCTCCGCTGCTTTTTTTCCTTGATTGTGGGGAAATCTAAATAGCATAGAACCTACCATTGAAACTGTTTTTTTAGTTGTACAGTTCAGTGGCATTAAGAGCATTCACATGGTTATGCAACCATCACAACGATTTATTTCCAGAACATTTTCATCATCCCAAACAGAAACTCTGGGTGGTTTCATTTGCTGATTATTGTCAACGAGGAACGCCAGGGAACATCTGTTGAGCACTTACTGTGCTCGTGCCAGGGGCCCAGGGGATAGACAACATTCCACCGGAGGAATCTGCGCCATGACCCTCCTCACAATTGTTCAGGTTGTGGCCAAGGCTGGATTGTCAAATTGGCCACATAAAAATACAGGACGGAGCCGGGCTCGGTGGCTCAGCCTGTAATCCCATGCCTTTGGGAGGCCGAGGTGAGTGGATTGCCTGAGCCCGCGGGTTCGAGACCCGCCTGGGCAACTTGGCGAGACCTCATCTCTACAATAAATCAAAAATTCAGCCGGGTGTGGTAGCGCATGCCTGTAATTCCGGCTATTCGGAAGGCTGAGGCGGAAGGATCGCTGGAACCCAGCAGGTTGAGGCTGCGGTGGCCGGGAGCGGCCACTGCACTCCAGTCTGGGCCACAGAGTGAGACTCCAACTCAAAAAAAAAAAAAAAAAATACAGGACAGGCTGGACGCTGTGGCTCATGCCTATAATCCCAGCACTTTGGAGGCTGAGGCCAGAGGATTGCCTGAGTCCAGGGGTCTGAGACCAGCCTGGGCAACTTGGCGAGACCTCATCTCTACAATAAATCAAAAATTAGCCGGGCATAGTGGCGCGTGCCTATAGTTCCAGCTACTTGGAAGGTTGGGGTGGAAGGATCGCCTGAGCCCAGCAGGTCAAGGCTGTGGTGGCCGTTGAGCGTGCCACTGCACCCCAGCTGGGGAGACAGAGTGAGACTAACTTAAAAAAAAAAAAAATACAGGGTACCCACCCAGTTACATATGAATTTCAGACTAACAGCAAATAATTTTGTGGGTATAAATCCCAAATATTGCATGGGACATATTTCTTGTTTTGTTTTGTTTTTTTGAGTTAGAGTCTCACTCCGTTGCCCAGGCTGGAGTGCAGTGGCACACTCAGGCCACCCCAGTATTGACCTGCTGGGCTCCAGCGATCCTTCTGCCTCAGTCTTCCAAGTAGCTGGAACTACAGGCGTGTACCACGACACCCGGCTAATTTTTGATTTATTGTAGAGATGAGGTCTTGCCAAGTTGCCCAGGGTGGTCTCAAACCCCTGGGCTCAGGCAATCCTCTCACTCCGGCCTCCCAAAGTGCTGAGATTATAGGCGTGAGCCACCATGCCCGGCTGGGACATATTTCTACTAAATAATTATTTATTACTTATTTGAAATTGAAATGCAATTGACCATTCTGGTTTTTGTCTGGCAATTCCATTTTATTTATTTGTTTATTTATTTTTTGAGTTGAAATCTCACTCTGTCGCACACTCACAGCCACCACAGCCTTGTCCAGCTGGGCTCAGGCAATCCTTCTGCCTCAGCCTTCCAAGTAGCTGGAACTACAGGAGTGCACTAGCACACCTGACTAATTTTTTGATTTATAGTAGAGACGAAGTCTTGCCAAATTTCCGAGGCTGGTCTTGAATCCCTGGGCTCAGGCAAACCTCTTGCCTCCACCTCCCAAAGTGCTGGGATGACGGACCTGAGGCACCGTGCCCGGCTCATTTTCCTTCTCTCTAGCTCCAAACCTGGGCCTGATGCAGGTAACGTCCTACTAAGTGCACCTACTATTTCCTGCATAGGTCTCACGTGGCCTTCACATGGAGTCCGGGAGGCAGGTGCTGATGATTACTCTCGTTTTACAGATGAAAAAATGAGCCGGGCTCGGTGGCTCAGCCTGTAATCCTGTGCTTTGGGAGGCTGTGAGTGGATTGCCTGAGCCTGCGGGTTCGAGACCCGCCTGGGTAACTTGGCGAGACCTCATCTCTGCAATAAATCAAAAATTAGAGCCGGGCTCGGTGGCTCAGCCTGTAATCCCGTGCCTTTGGAAGGCTGAGGTGAGTGGATTGCCTGAACCCACGGGTTCGAGACCTGCCTGGGCAGCGAGACCTCATCTCTACAATAAATCAAAAATCAGCCGGGCCTGGTAGCGCATGCCTGTAATTCCGGCTACTCAGAAGGCTGAGGTGGAAGGATCGCCAGAGCCCAGTGGGTCGAGGCTGCAGTGGCCAGGAGCAGCCACTGCACTCCAGTCTGGGCGACGAAGTGAAACTCCAACTCAAAAAAAAAAAAAAAAAAATTAGCCGGGCGTGGTAGCGCACGCCTGGTGGCACACGCCTGTAGTTCCAGCTACTTGAAAGACTGAGGCAAGCCGGGCTCGCCTGTAATCTCTGGAGTCCAGCAGGTCGAGGCTGCAGCGGCCAGGAGCAGCCACTGCACTCCAGTCTGGGCAACAGAGTGAGACTCCAACTCAAAAAAAAAAAAAAAAGAGAAAGAAAAAATGGAACCCCAAAGAGGGGAACATACTTGCCCAGGTCACATGGTAAAACAGTTCAGGACTACAAGCCTGGGTCTGTCTGTCTGAGGCCAGGGTCATGCAAGGAGAAAGAACTGGAATTCAAAACTCAAGAGATACTTGGAGGGGACTGAGCCCTAGCCCACCAGGGAAGAAGCAGAGACTGGAGACACAAGACCGTGTAGCTGTCTCCTGCCATTGTCCCTTTGGCCCTGTTGAGTCCTCACCATGCGCCTGGCCCTGAGGGGTTTTAGAAACGAAGGGAATAACGGCTATGAACTGTGAGCACTTATGTTGCCAAGTTCTGTGATAAGAGCTTGTATCGTGTTGTCTAGATAATGCCCTGACATAACAGACCACGGCCCCCATTTTTTTTTTTTTTTTTTTGAGTTGGAGTCTCACTCTGTCACCTTGACTGGAGTGCAGTGGCCGCTCCCGGCCACCGCAGCCTCGACCTGCTGGGCTCCGGCGATCCTTCTGTCTCAGCCTTCCGAGTAGCCAGAATTACAGGCATGCGCTACCACGCCCAGCTGATTTTTTGATTTATTGTAGAGATGAGGTCTCGCTACCCAGGCGGGTCTCGAACCCGCGGGCTCAGGCAATCCACTCACCTCAGCCTCCCAAAGCACGGGATTACAGGCTGAGCCACTGAGCCCGGCTTTTTTTTTTTTTGAGTTGGAGTCTTACTCTGTCGCCCAGACTGGAGTGCGGTGGCCGCTCCCGGCCAACGCAGCCTCGACCTGCTGGACTCCAGCGATCCTTCCGCCTCAGCCTTCCAAGTAGCTGGAACTACAGGCGCGCTACCATGCCCGGCTCATTTTGATTTTATTGTAGAGATGAGGTCTCGCCAAGTTGTCCAGGCAGGTCTCGAACCCGCGGGCTCAGGCAATCCACTCACCACAGTCTCCCAAAGGCGCAGGATTACAGGCCGAGCCACCGAGCCCAGCTCCCGGCCCCCATTTTACAGAGGAGGAAACTGAAGCCAGAAAAGGGACTGTCATGGGAGATGGAGCCAGGATTTGAACCTGGGCAGGAGGCTGAAGGACCTTCTGTCAGGCCACCATGCTGGGAAGGGGGGAAAGGAGGGAGGCCTGCAGGGGGGCGGGCATGGCCTCCGGTTGTCACTGTCCCCTGGCCCCCTGCCAAGAGGCGTGGGGAGGTGGCCTGGGGAGGGGCCTGCTCTGTGCAACTTCCCCTCCCCCGGCCGGGAGAGCTGAGCAGGAAGGGACAGAGCGACGGAGCCCCCAGAAATGTCCCTCATTAGATGCAGGCTCTGGTCCCTGCCCTCCCTCTGGGTCTGCGTTCTGGCCCTGGCCTGTGCTGTGGGTGAGGAGAAGAGGGTGGGTGGACGTGGGACCCACACCTGGGCGGGGGCGATGCGGCTGTGGGTTTGTAGACAGGTGGGGAGGGCGTGCGTGTGCTTTGTGGCTTGTGCATGTGTGTGCGTGACGGGAGCATGTGTGTTAGTGGCTGAGTGTGAAGTGGGGATGGGGGTGTTGGTACAAAGGACAGTGGTCATCAGGTCCCTGTCTATATGCAGTCAGGGTGGTAAACGTGTGCGTTTATGATCACGTGTATGTTTGCGTGCATGTGTGTCTCTATGAGGTCTGTGTGTGCAAAAGATGCATGTGGGCACCTGTGAAGGTGTCTGTGAGCGTGTGCTGGTGCACACACATTTGTTTTTTATTTATTTTATTTATTTATTTATTTTTGAGTTGGAGTCTCACTCTGTCACCCAGACTGGAGTGCAGTGGCCGCTCCGGCCACCACAGCCTCGACCTGCTGGGCTCCCGGCGATCCTTCCGCCTCAGCCTTCCAAGTAGCTGGAACTACAGGCGCGCGCTACCATGCCTGGCTACTTTTTTGATTTATTGTAGAGATGAGGTCTCGCCAAGTTGCCCAGGTGGGTCTTGAACCCGTGAGCTCAGCAATCCGCTCACCTCAGTCTCCCAAAGGCGCAGGATTACAGCGTGAGCCACCGAGCCCAGCTTTTTATTTTATTTTTGAGTTGGAGTCTCACTCTGTCGCCCAGACTGGAGTGCAGTGGCACGCTCCTGGCCACCGCAGCCTCGACCTGCTGGGCTCCAGCGATCCTTCCGCCTCAGCCTTCCAAGTAGCCGGAACTACAGGTGTGCACTACCATGTCCAGTTAATTTTTTACTTATTGTAGAGACCAGGTCTTGCCAAGTTACCCGGGTGGGTCTTGAACCTGCGGACTCAGGCAATCCACCCGCCTCGGCCTCCCAAAGTGCTGGGATTACAGGCTCAGCCACCAAGCCCGGCCTCACACATTTAAATTAAAAACAATTTTGCGGGCCAGGTGCAGTGGCTCATGCCTATGATCCCAGCACTTGGGGAGGCAGTGGTGAGAGGATTGCCTGAGCCCCATGGGTTTGAGACCAGCCTGGGCAACTTGGTGAGACCTCATCTCTACAATAAATCAAAAACTTAGGCCAAGTGCGGTGGCTCAAGTCTGTAATCCCAGCACTTTGGGAGGCTGAGGTGAAAGGATCGCCTAAGACCAGGTGGTCGAGACCAGCCTGGACAATCTGTGAGACCTCATCTCTACAATAAATAAATAAATAAAAGCTAGCATGTGCTACTTGGAATACTGAGGTGAAAGGATCACCAGAGCCCAGCAGGTCGAGGCTGCGGAGGCCGGGAGTGGCCACTGCACTCTGGGTGACAGAGTGAGACTCCAACCCCCCAAAAAAAAAAATCAAAACCAATCTTTTTTGAGTCAGGGTCTCACTCTGTCACTCAGGCTGGAGTGCAGTGGCACAATCACGGCTCACCGCAGCCTTGACCTTCTGGGCTCAGGTGATCCTTCCACCTTAGATTCCTGAGTAGTTAGGACTACAGGCGTGCACCACCACTCCTGGTTTTTTTTTTAATTTTTATTTTGACATCTCACTATGTTACCGAGTCTGGTCTCGAACTCCTGGGCTCAAACAATCCTCCTGCCTTGGCTTCTCAAAGTGCTGGGCTTACAGGCATGAGCCACCACGCTTGGCCTAAATTTTTATTGAACATGTATATGGTACCTACACTGTACAAGGCCCTGTTCTAAATGCACGGTATGTCTCAATGCTTCATTCTCACACTAACACCGAGGAAGGTGCTATTATTATCCCATTCTGCAGAAGGGGAAACTGAATCTCAGAGAGGTTACCTCATTGGCTGAGACACACAGCGTGTCACAGGGGTGCCTCTGTACGAATGTGTGTCTGTGTCCCCATGTGACTAGGCTCCGTAGGCGAGATCTTGCCTGGGTGTGTAGATTCCAGGCCTATGTTCAAGGAAGGAAAATGACCCACGGGGCGGGAACTTGGCTGAGCCAACATCCTCCCTGGGGGCAGAAAGTCGCTAGTGCTCCCTCTCTGCTGTCTGCAGGTTGTCACAGGAGAGAGGGAGGAAGGAGTGGTGAAGGAAGCATTGGGAAGGGAGGGGACAGGCCGGGCCAGTGGAGTTACAGACAGAGGGAGAGTACCCCAAGCAGACAGGCATGACTAGAGGGACCACGGACACTGGGTAAAAGGAGGTGAGCTGCGGTTGAATGGAGGCTAGTGGTCGGAGGGACACATGTGGGGAAGGCAGGTGTCCAGAGGGCTGGCGAGGGGCTGCCCTGGCCACCAAGAGGGACAGAGGACAAGTGTGGAGGGAAAGGAAGGCAGGGTTATCTGCCTCCTAAATGGTCCTCTGGTTCCATCAAGCATGTCAGCAAGAAGTGCCTGCGGAAACCCTGAGCTCCCAGCCAGAGCCAGAGCCGAGGCAGAGCCGCTGGAGCCAGGTGCAGGGCCGGGTGAAGGAGCTGGTGACCAGGACCAGAGAGGGGTGGCAGTGGTTCTGGTGAGTGCGCAGGTGTGGCGCTGGGGGAGGGGCAGCAGCCCATCTGAGGGAGGAGAGGCTGGGAGCCTGGACTCCAGAGTCTGAGGGAGGAGGGGTCGGGCCCCCGGACTCCTGGGTCTGAGGGAGGAGGGCCCAGGGCCCGGGACTCCAGGGCTGTAGTCTCCAGGTCTGAGAGGAGGAACTCATGGGTCAGACAGAGGAAGGAGTAACCAGGCAGGGAAACTCAGGGGGTAGCTGTGGTCTCAACATTGACATCCCTCCCCTGCAGGGGCCCCGGGGCCCTCCAGGGCTTCGTGCAGACCTACTATGACGACCACCTGAGGGACCTGGGTCCCCGCACCCAAGCCTGGCTCGTCAGCTCCAAGGACAGCCTCGTGAACAGGGCCCACAGCCTGTGCCCCAAGCTGCTCTGTGGGGAGAAGGACCAGGATTAAAATCCTCCTAGAAGACGGAGGAACAGCCCATGCCTGTAGTCCCAGCTACTCGGAAGGCTGAGGTGGGAGGAACGTGTGAACCCAGGAGTTCAAGACCCACCTCGACATTGTAGCGAGATGTCCTTTCCAAAATATATATTTTTATATGTATGTTGTTTATACCTTCCCAATAAATGAATTCTTATCTGTGTTCTTGTTCAGATCCCTCCCCTATGTGGGCAGAGATAAACCCACCCCACCCCCTCCCAGGAGTTAATGAGTAGAAGACAGGGGAAGGACAGTGAAGGGCTTTGGGGGAAGGGGGTGATGCCTTCACTGTGAGCTCACGCTGGGAGATTTCTTTTTTTTTTTTTTTTTTTGAGTTGGAGTCTCACTCTGTCGCCCAGACTGGAGTGCAGTGGCTGCTCCCGGCCACCGCAGCCTCAACCTGCTGGGCCCCCGGGCGACCCTTTCCCGCCTCAGCCTTCCAAGTAGCCAGAACTACAGGCGCGCTACCACGCCCGGCTGAGTTTTTGATTTATTGTAGAGATGAGGTCTCACCTGCCCAGGTGGGTCTCGAACCCGCGGGCTCAGGCAATCCACTCACCTCAGCCTCCCAAAGGCGCGGGATTACTGGCTGAGCCACCGAGCCCGGCTCCCTGGCACCTCAGTTTTAGTCTGAGGGAGGTGGGCCCTGGGAGCCTGAACTCCTGGGTCTGAGGGAGGAGGGGCTGAGGCCTGGACTCCTGGGTGAAGGCTGGTGGAGGCTGCAGAGCAGGTGGTCAGCAGGCCCCCATGGTGGCCTCTCGGAGCTCCGCCCTCATTTCCCACAGGATGCATATCCCAGACCCATTCCTGGTGGGCAGCCAGGACCCGCAGCCCCTCCACGGCCCCCAACCCAGCCGGTCTCTCTCAGGGGTGACTTTTCAGAGTGATGGCTCCGTGCGGCTTGACCTTGGGGAACGTCACTGCCCCTTCTGACCTGGGTGGTTCTGTTGGCCAGGACTTTGGCCTAGGCCGCAGATGGGGGTGGCAGCTGTGGAGGGGAGGTGGGTGTCAGGAGCTATAAAGTCTCCCTCTGCCCTTTAGAAGCTGGTGAGGACAACCTGCTGGAGTCTGGTAAGAGAGGGACCGTGGGGTTGGGGGTGGGTGGGAGGTAAGCATTGGCAAAGAGGAGGCAAAGATCGCCAGAGCAGAAAGTTCAAGAGTCATGATGCCAGAAGCCTATGTTGGAATCACAGACTTTTTTTTTGAATTGGAGTCTCACCCCTTCGCCCAGGTTGGAGTGCGGTGGCACGCAAGCTCCCAGTCACCCCAGCGTCAGACTTCTGGGCTCCAGCAATCCTTCCGCCTCAGTCTTTCGAGTATCTGGAACTACAGACTTGCGCTACTGCACCCGGCTATTTTTTTTTTTTTTTAATTGCAGAGACGAGGTCTCGCCAAGTTATCTGGGCTGGTCTTGAACCCAGAGGCTCAGGCAATTCAGTCACCTTGGCCTTCCAAAGTGCTGGGATTACAGGCTGAGCCACCGAGCCTGGCTGATTTTTGTTTTTTTTTTTTGAGTTGGAGTCTCACTCTGTCGCCCAGACTGGAGGGCAGTGGCCGCTCCCGGCCCCCGCAGCCTCAACCCGCTGGGCTCCGGCGATCCTTCCGCCTCAGCCTTCCGAGTAGCCGGAATTACAGGCATGCGCTACCACGCCCGGCTGATTTTTTGATTTATTGTAGAGATGAGGTCTCGCTGCCCAGGCGGGTCTTGAACCCGCAGGCTCAGGCAATCCACTCACCTCAGCCTCCCAAGGTGCGGGATTACAGGCTGAGCCACAGAGCCCGGCTGATTTTTGTTTTTTAATTGAGATAGGGTCTTGCCATGCTGCCCAGTCTGGATTTGAACTCCTTGGTTCAAGTGATCCCCCTGCCTCAGACTCCCAAATAGTTGGGACCAGAGGAAAGTGTCACCATGCCCCACCAGTCACACAATTTAGAACTGCAGACTATTTGAGCCGGGTGTGGTGGTACAGGCTTGAGGTCCCAGGTACTCAGAAGGCTGAGTTGGGAGGGTGGCTTGAGCCAAGGAGTTTGAGATTACAGGGAGCCATGATGGTGCCAGTATGGGGGACAAAGAGACCCTAGCTCTAAAAACAAATAAAAAAGACCCAGAATAAAAATAATAATTTTTTTGTCGGGCTCGGTGGCTCAGCCTGTAATCCTGCGCCTTTGGGAGGCTGAGGTGAGTGGATTGCCTGAGCCCGCGGGTTCAAGAACCCCCCGGGGGAACTTGGCGAGACCTCATCTCTACAATAAATCAAAAAATCAGTCGGGCGTGGTAGTGCGCGCCTGTAGTTCCAGCTACCTGGAAGGCTGAGGCGGAAGGATCGCCGGAGCCCAGCGGGTCAAGGCTGTGGTGGCCAGGAGCGGCCACTGCACTCCAGTCTGGGTGACAGAGTGAGACTCCGACTCAAAAAATAATAATAATAATAATAATAATATTTTTGACCCATGCTGTTCCTTCTGGGGTCCAATCTCAACCTCTTTCTGCCTCTGTTCCCTCACCTGCACGGTGTGGATGATAATACCGAGCCCCACAAGTGAGCGCCTCTAGCACGGAATTGGGGTTTGGGGTGAGCATGAAATGCGCTGACTCTGGAGGTTGGGGCATGGCTTAGAGTAGATCTGGGCATGGGGGAAATGCCCCCACTGAGGGTGGGCTCCAGCCGAGTCTACAGAAGGCTCCCCTGCACCAACTCGGCCTTAGCAAAGGGTGGGGTCATGGCTGGGCCCAGAGCTATGTGGTGCTGGAGAAGGGCTCCCTGAGTCAGTGAGTGAGTGAGTGAACAAGAGGGTGTCAGATTAAAATGTCAAAATCAGGAGCAGTATTCCAGAACGCTAGGCTAGGGTTGGGCTCAGTGGCTCACGCAGGTAATCCCAGCACTTTGAGAGGCCAAGGTGAGAGGACTGCTTGAGGCCAGGAGTTCGAGACCCCCTCTTCTCACCAAGGGCAACACAGCGAGACCTCATCTCAAAAAATTTTTAAAAATTAGCGGGGTGTGGTGATGCACATTTGTACTGTAGTCCCAGCTACTAGGGAGGCTGAGGTGGGAGGATCGCCTGAGCCCAGGAGATCAAGGCTTCAGTGAGCCAGGATGGGGCCACTACACTCCAGCCTGGGTGACAGCGTGAGACTCCAACTCAAAAAAAAAAAAGGCCGGGCTCGGTGGCTCAGCCTGTAATCCAAGCACTTTGGGAGGCCGAGGTGAGTGGATTGCCTGAGGCCACGGGTTTGAGACCTGCCTGGGCAACTTGACGAGACCTCATCTCTACAACAAATCAAAAATTAGCTGGGCGTGGTAGCGCGCGCCTGTAGTTCCAGTTCCTTGGAAGGCTGAGGCGGAAGGATTGCCGGAGCCCAGCAGGTAGAGGCTGCGGTGGCCGGGAGCGGCCATTGCACTCCAGTCTGGGTGACAGAGTGAGACTCCAACTCAAAAAAAAAAAACAACAACAAAAATTAAAAGAAAAAAAAAAAAAAAAATCCTAGAATGTTTGAAAGCGAGAGGCCTAAGGATGTTCCTGTGTCCAAGTCAACGCATGAGGAATGTGACTCGGGCAGTGAGCGGGAGGTGGAGGGAATCCTTGTCCCTGTATCCCAGTGGGACGGGACCCCGGAACTGATGTGTCCAGTGGCCCTGCCACATGAACTGGCCCTCAGTGTTCCAGGTCTCTTGACACCATGGGCACCCGATTCCTCCTTGCGCTGTGTCTTGTCCTCCTGATACTGGGATTCGGTGAGTGTGGGCTGCGGGGGAGGGGGTCCAGGGAGGAGGGTGAGCTCCAAGCATCTTCCCAGCCTACTCCTTTCCGGATCCTGCGTCTCCTGCTCTTCCCTCCTCTTCCCCCCTGCTGCAGCCCCAGGGGCTCCCTGACACCCTCCCCCCCTGCAGAAGTTCAGGGGGCCCATGTGCCCCAGCAAGATGAGCCCGCCAGCCCAGCCCTGCTGGCCCAGATGCAGGAGTCACTCTCCAGTTACTGGGACACAGCCAAGGCGGCTGCCCAGGGCCTGTACCAGAAGACATACCTGCCAACAGTGGATGAGAAACTCAGGTAGCACCTCCCCTTAGCGAATCAGGGACGGGTCCCTGATACCTACTGCATCTGGGACTCCTTGAGTCCAGGCCCCGGTCCCTCCTCCGTCAGATCCAGGAGTCCAGACCCCAGCCCCTCTTTTCTCAGACCTTCATATGGAATCTGGGCCCCGGCCCTCCTCCCTCAGACCAGAGTGTCCAGGACCCCGCCCCTCCTCCCTCCAACCTGTTGTCCTTTCTCCCCAGGGACATGTACAGCAAAAGCACTGCAGCCATGAGCACTTACACAGCTATCTTCACTGACCAGCTCTTTTCTATGCTGAAGGGAGACTCCTAGCAGGCAGCCCCCCAGTCATGGGCAAGGGTAGAGCCTAGGATCGGACCGCGCCCTCGCTTCTCAGCAGTTCTTGGCATTCTGCCCCCAACTCCAGCCTGAATTCTTGTCAATAAAAAAATCCAAGTCGGTTCTCTTTGATGTGGCTGCTTTTCTGAGGACTCGGGCCAAAATGGAGGGACTGATATAGTCTAGCCAACATTTAATGAGTGCCTACTGTATATATGTAGCTCTAACCTGGAACCTGGCCCATGGGAATAAAGAGTGAGTAACAGCCGTGCTCGGTGGTCAGCCTGTAATTGCGCCTTTGGGGAGGCTGAGGTGAGTGGTTTGCCTGAGCCGTGGGTTCGAGACCCACCTGGGCAGCGAGACCTCATCTCTACAATAAATCAAAAAATTATCCCGGGGGTGGTAGCGCGCGCCTGTAGTTCCAGCTACCTGGGAAAGGGTGAGCGGAAGGCTCGCCGGAGCCCAGCAGGTCGAGGCTGCGGTGGGCCGGGGGCGGCCACTGCACTCCAGTCTGGGCGACAGAGTGAGACTCCCAAAAAAAAAAAAAAAAAAGAGTGAATAACAGTAATACATAATCACAGCAATTAGAGATGGCTCTTTTTTTTGTTTGTTTGTTTGTTTTTGAGTTGGAGTTTCACTCTGTCACCCAGACTGGAGTGCAGTGGCCGCTCCCGGCCACCGCAGCCCCGACCTGCTGGGTCCGGCGAGCCTCCGCCTCAGCTTCCAGGTACTGGGAAATATAGGCGCGCCTACACGCCCGGCTAATTTTTTGATTTATTGTAGAGATGAGGTCTTGCCAAGTTGCCTAGGCGGGTCTTGAACCCCGGGGGCACAGGCAATCCACTCACTTTAGCCTCCCAAAGCATGGGATTACAGGCTGAGCCACTGAGCCCGGCAAGAGATGGCTCTTTTCTAAGGTATGGCTTTCTCACCTGTAAAATGACAAATCATGGACACAGGTAATCAGGAGTGGCTTCTGGCAGTGTCCAGTTCCTGGATTTTTTTTTTTTTTTTTTTTTTTTGAGTTGGAGTCTCACTCTGTTGCCCAGACTGGAGTGCAGTGGCCGCCCCCGGCCCCCGCAGCCTCGACCTGCTGGGCTCCGGCGATCCTTCCACCTCAGCCTTCCAAGTAGCCGGAATTACAGGCATGCGCTCCCACCCCCGGCTGATTTTTTGATTTATTGTAGAGATGAGGTCTGCTGCCCAGGCGGGTCTCAAACCCCTGCGGGCTCAGGCAATCCACTCACCTCAGCCTCCCAAAGGCGCGGGATTACAGGCTGAGCCACCGAGCCCGGGTGACTTTTTTTTTTAGTTGGAGTCTTACTCTGTCGTCCAGGCTGGAGTGCAGTGGCATGCTTATGGCCACTGCAGCCTTGATCTGCGGGGCTCAGGTGATCCTTCTGCCTCAGTCTTCCAAGTAGCTGGAACTATAGGTGCATGCCACCATGCCCAGCTAATTTTTTCTGGCTTATTGTAGAGATGATGTCTTGCCGTGTTTCCCAGGCTGGTCTTGAACCTCTGGGTTCAGGCAGTCCTCTTGCCTCCGCCTCCCAAAGTGCTGGGATTACAAGCATGAGCCACCATGCCAGGCGGCATTTTAAAATTTTTTAAAAATTCAGACAGAAGCCAGGCTCGATGGCTCAGCCTGTAATCCCGCGCCTTTGGGAGGCTGAGGTGAGTGGATTGCCTGAGCCCGCGGGTTCGTGACCTGCCTGGGGAGCGAGACATCATCTCTACAATAAATCAAAAAATCAGCCAGGTGTGGTGGCGCACGCCTATAATTCCGGCTACTTGGAAGACTGAGGTGGAAGGATTGCCGGAGCCCAGCAGGTGAGGCTGCGGTGGCCGGGAGCGGCCACTGCACTCCAGTCTCGGCGACCGAGACTCCAACTCAAAAAAAAAAAAAAATTCAGACAAGGTCTTGCTATGCTCTTCAGGATGGCCTTGAATTCATGGGTTCAAGTGATTGCCCCACCTAAGTCTCCTGAATAAGCTAGATTACAGATGCATGCCACTGTGCCTAGCTGGGCTGACATTTTTATTTTTATTTTTTGAGTTGGAGCCTCACTGTCACCCAGACTGGAGTGTAGTAGCATGCTCCTGGCCACTGCAGCCTTGACTTGCTGGGCTCAGGCGATCCTTCTGCCTCAACTTTCCAAATATCTGGAACTATAGGCATATGCCACCAAGTCCGGTTTATTTTTTTATTTTTATTGTAGAGACAAGGTCTCACCAAGTTGCCCAGGCTGGTCTTGAACCCCTGAGTTCAGGTAATCCTGTTGCTTCAGCTTCCCAAAATGCTGAGCCACCACGCCCAGTCAATGTTTTATTTTTTTAAAAAATAATTTTAGTTTTTGACTCAGAATCTCACTTTGTTGCCCAGGCTGGGGTGCAATGGCATGACCATAGCTGCCACAGCCTTGATCTACTGGGCTTAGGCAATCCTTCCACCTCAGCCTCCCGAGTAGCTGGAACTACAGGTGTGGGTCACCCCGCCTGACTGATGTTTTTGGATTTATTGTAGAGATGATACCTTGCTAAATTGACCAGGCTGATCTTGAACCCCCAGGCTCAGGCAATCCTCTCACCTCTGCCTCCCAAAGTGCTGGGATTACAGGCACGCTTGCCCTCAGGGAGTAAGAAGACAAATGGAGATCTTTTCAGACAGCGATACAGGGAATAATGAAGGGTTGACAAGACCAAGGCCTTGTGTGTGCCCCCTTAGCTAGGTTGTGTTGAGGCTAGGTTGAGGCTGTGTCACCATGTAGTGCGGTTGGGCTTTTGTGGCTGGAAAGTGAGGTTAGGTGAAAGAGGCACTGACTTGGCCCCCCAGGTTGGGGTGGGATGGTTAGCAGCTGGAAGAGAGCACTTTGCAATGAGGAGTTGCAGGTGAAAAGAACAGGATGAAGGCCAGGTGTGGTGGCTCACGCCTGTAATCCCAGTGATTTGGGAGGATTGCTTGAGCCCAGTTTTGAGGCCAGCCTGGACAACATAGCAAGATCCTATCTCTACTTAAAAAATCAGAGTGTGCAAAAAAAGAGAAGAGGCTCCATCGTCGGAGGGAAGACAGTGCTGGGCCCAAGGATGAAGGGGGCTGGAGGCCTGGCCTCCTGGGGTAGTAAAGAGTGGTCATGGCCCCCAAAATCTAGCAGGGGACTGTTGGTCTCTAGGGACCCACAGCCTGCATCTCTCCTAACCTGCTTGGCATGAACCTCCAGCCAGTCTTTTAACACACTTAGGGCAGTCTTCCCAGGTCCCGAGGCCGGGCAGCTGTGAGTTCAGTCAAAAACAGGGGCCCCGGGAAAGGACTGAGGGCAATGCCCCCAAGTCCCTGGGGCCTGGGAAGAATCGAGGCTGCCAAGCCCAGGGGGGGATGGGGAGGGGGAGACCCTGGAGGAACAATCCCTGCTCTGTCCCCTTGTTTCCCACAGACTCCTGCCAAACCAAACCACTGCCCAGGCCAGTTCTGCTTCCAACCAATGCTGGGGCTCTTCCCAGACTCCTCCTTCCTTTCTCAGAGCCCATTCCCTCCTTCCCCTCCCCCCGAACTCAGAAGTCTGGGACCCCAGACTCCTCCCATCTCAGATTCAGGAGTCTGGACCCCCTCCAATGCCTTCTCCTGTCAGGATCCAGAAGTTGGGGGTCCCCAGCCCCCTTCACCCTTAGAGCCTGAAATCACGGCCCTGGTCGGTGTTGGGTGCCCCCTAGTGGAGGGCATGGGGGGGGTCTGTCCTGTAACTCACCTACAGTTGGGAATGGAATTTGGTCACCCAACACCACACACACACACCACATGGGCTTTGCAGGGTCCAGACACACACACACACACACACACACACACAACACACAGGGTCCAACACCCCAAAACACACAACACACACACACACACGGCTTTGCAAGGGCCAGACACACACACACACACACACACACACACACACGGGCTTTGCAGGGTCCAGACACACACACACACACACACACCCAGGGGCCAGAAAAACACACACACACACACACACACACACACACACAACGGGCCAGACACACACACACACACACACACAAACACACACACACGGTCCCGCACACACACAAAACACACACACACACAAACACAAACCACAGGCTTTGCAGGGTTTCCCCCAAAAAAAACACACACCACACACACACACACACACCACACACACACCAAACACACACGGGCTTTGCAGGGTCCAGCTCTAAATGAACCAGGCCCAAAGTCACACTCTAGGAGGCTCCCATGTCCCACCAGGTGGGGATTTGCAGTACATGAGAACTGGAGGGCAGATTGGGGAGTTTTGTAGCTACAACTGACAACAGAGATAGTTATAGTGAAGCTGGGGTTAAGCTCAAAGCCTCTCACTTGCCTGGGCTTTCCAGGGTCCTCTACCTAAACTGTGCAGGCAATTTTGTCCCTTTATCTTATTTTTTTGAGTCAGAGTCTCACTTTGTCACCCAGGTTGGAGTGCAGCAGTACACTCATGGCCACCACAGCCTCAACCTGCTGGGGTTCAGGCGATCCTTCCGCCCCAGCATTCCAAGTAGCTGGAACTACAGACGTACGCCACTGTGCCTGGACAGTTTTTCTGATTTATTGTAGAGATGAGGTCTCATCAAGTTGCCTAGGCTGGTCTTGAACAACCAGGCTTAGGCAATCCTTTCGCCTCGGTCTCCCAAAGTGCTGGGATTATAAACTGAGCCACCGGGAGTGGCCGACCAAGCTGGTCTTGAACTTCCAGTCTCGTTCCTCCTACCTTGGCTTCCCAAAGTGCTGGGATTACAGGAGTGAGCCACCATACTCAGCCTTCACTTTGTACTTTTCTTTTTTTTTTATTGATTGGAGTCTCACTCTGTCGCCCAGGCTGGAGTGCAGTGGCCGCTCCCGGCCACCGCAGCCTCGACTGCTGGGCTTCGGCGATCCTTCCGCCTCAGCCTTCTGGATCGCCTCAGTCTTCCGAGTAGCCGGAATTACAGGCATGCGCTACCACGCCTGGCTGATTTTTTGATTTATTGTAGAGATGAGGTCTCGCTGTCCAGGCGGGTCTTGAACCCGCAGGCTCAGGCAATCCACTCACCTCAGCCTCCCAAAGGCGCGGGATTACATAGGCTGAGCCACCGAGCCCGGCTCACTTTGTACTTTTCAAAAAGAAAAGGCCACGCTCGGTGTATAACCAAAGAGGACTGAGCAAAAGTTTCCTCAGGTTCCTTCCTGCCCTCGTGTTGACTCTCAGAAGCAAGACACTCACCTGCACTCAGAGAGCCTCATCCCTCCCTTCGGTGATCATCCCCAGGACAGTGCCGCAGACCCAGCAGTCCTGGGCCCGCCTGCCCAGTGGGGGAGACACACCCAGTGGGGGAGACAGTGATGATGCCAAGTGGGCAGGGCTGAGGCAGAGGAACTGAGGGGACAAGGGAGGCTGGGACAGGGCAGAGCTTCCTGAAGGAAGACACACCACTATGGAGCTGAGACCTAGAGGAGAATGGAGGAAACAGATAGTAAACGATGAATAAAGGTTTAGAACAGCGCGATGCAAAACCTGCTCTCCCTCCCAGGTGATACACCAAGTTCACAGTCACAGTGCACCAGTATTGACCACGTAAGCCTGACCTTTACATTCACGATCTTACCCCATCTTCCTGATAACCATGCCGGGCCAGAGCGGGAGAGGAAGAGCCAGCACTATCACAGTTTATAGGAAAAAAAAAAAAAAAGAAGCCGGGCGCAGTGGCTCACGTGTGTCATCCCAGCACTTTGGGAGGAGGAGGTGAGAGAATTGCCTGAGCCCAGGGGTTTGAGACCAGCCTGGGCATCTTGGTGAGATCTCATCTCAAATTATCCGGATGTGGTGGCAGATGCTTGTGGTTCCAGCTACTTGGGAGGCTGAGGCAGAAGGTTCGCCGGAGCCCAGCGGGTCGAGGCTGAGGTGGCCGTGGGCGTTGCACTCCCGCCGGGGCGACGGAGTGAGACTCCGACTAAAAAATAAAATATTTGGGAGGCTGAGGTGAGTGGATTGCCTGAGCCCGCGGGTTCGAGACCCGCCTGGGCAGCGAGACCTCATCTCTACAATAAAATCAAAAAATCAGCCGGGCATGGTAGCGCATGCCTGTAATTCCAGTTACTTGGAAGGCTGAGGCGGAAGGATCGCCGGAGCCCAGCAGGTCGAGGCTGCGGTGGCCGGGAGCGGCCACTGCACTCCAGTCTGGGCGACAGAGGGAGACTCCAACTCAAAAATAAATAAATAAATAAATAAATAAATAAAATAAAAGCCGGGCCCGCTGGCTCAGCCTGTAATCCAGCGCTTTGGGAGCCTGCGGGTTCGAGACCCGCCTGGGCAACTTGGCAAGACCTCATCTCTACAATAAATCAAAAATCAGCCGGGCGTGGTAGCATGCGCCTGTAATTCCGGCTACTCGGAAGGCTGAGGCGGAAGGATCGCTGGAGCCCAGCAGGTCGAGGCCGCGATGGCCGGGAGCGGCCACTGCACTCCAGTCGGGGCGACAGAGTGAGACTCCAACTCAAAAAAATAAAATAAATAAAATAAAAAAGGGGAGAAACTGAGACTCAAAGTGGCATGTCACTTGTCCGCGATCATTTAGCCAGTCGGCAGCACGACGAAAGTCTGAACCCAGGCTAGACCTCCACCCAATTCACTGATGAAGGTTTAACAGCCTCTAAGGTCTTCTGTCCTTCTCCCTGGGCCTCCATAACAGCCTCTCCAAGCCAGGTGAGCCTCAGCACATGTCCGGGCTATAGAAAGACACACAACTAAAGAAACACCGTGGCGTTCTCAAAGCCCAGGACAGGGAGCCCAGGGCTGCGTGGTTTGCTAAAAAGTATAACCCACCTGGAGAATGCGCATGCGTGCTGAACACGCCACCCGAAGGCGGGGGAAGGTGACTGAACGGTCTCGTCGGAGGTGTGGTGGCCGTGACAGCCCTGAAATAGGAACTTTGAATATACGGAAGACTATATGCTCAGGGGACTTGCTGGAGGAAAGCGCTGGGTTAAGAAGACGACTCAGAAAACGAGCTATTGAGCAGAGGACCTGCTCTCCGCGTCCGCGTACGGTGGCCACAAAGGGTCATTGACCGTCGGAAGGGCGTGGCTTGAGCAGCTTTCTTGAGGTGCTACGGTGGCCGGAAGTGCTCAAGAAACATGGAACGGAAAGGACTCGAAGCATCGGCGGGGTGAAGAGGTCAGAATGATCTGGAAGCCTCCTATCACTCAAAAAGTAGGGTTAATTATAAGCAATAGAGCCCGTGGGAGGTGCATATTGGCTGAACCAGTCCTGGCAGTTTGGAGCATACAGTATTTCTACCAGGTTGAAAATGAATGGGCTGGGGGGAAGAAGTACGGTGGACAGGTCGGTCCAATCATAGTCGGAAGTAGCTTTTCCCCGAGAGGCGTAGCTGAAGCGTTCTAGCCGGATACGGTGGCCCGGAGGGTCGGGCCACGGTGTGAAATCTCGCGCGATCGCTCTGGCGCCGTCGGGGACGGGGCGGGGCTGGCGGCGGGGGCGGGGACCCGGAGCTGGAAGATGGCGGCGGGGCAGGAGGCGGACGGGGCCGGCAGCGCCGTGGTGGCGGCCGGGGGAGGCGGCTCCGGTCAGGTACGGAGGCCGAGAGGGGACTGAGGGGTTCTTCCTAACTGGGGGCCTCCCACGGGGCGTGTCCCGCTCCTTTACACGGAGTCCGGCGCACTGGGGGCTCCTTGCCCAGAGGGACCTTGAATACCGGGCCCAGGCGGGGCCGGGCCGCTCGGGAGGTCGGACGGTGCCGGGAACGGGTCCCTATTGCGCGCCGGACCCCCTGCATGTTGGCACCGGGCGAGCGCTTGCCTCTTTGCTGGTGCCGGGGAGGCGGTAGCAGAGAGAGGCACAGACTTGGACCCCGGTGCCCGGGGTCTTCCGCCCCGCGATTCCAGGCTCCAAGACCGTCCCCAGAGTGGTCTGGCGATCAGGGTCTCGTTCGTCGTGCCTGAGGTGTGGGCAGTGGCTAATTGGGAGTGTTGTAGCTCTGAGAAGTCAGGTGATTATCATGGGTCAGGGCACCGACTGCGGGAACCGACAGACCCATTTTACAGACGGGAATCCAGGGAACAGTGAGACCAAGGCGCTTCCAGAAGGCCACCTCGGTTGGGTTTTGGGTCCGTTCCATGTAGGAGTTACCCAGACATTGCTGACCCAGGTTGGTCGGGACTGGTCTGGGTGTGCTTGCAGCATAAACTATGGAGGAATTAATTCGTCCTTCCTGATCCGAGTGCTGCCTAAACTAAACTGAGTGTGCAGAGCATACCAGTTCAGGCAGCCGCTGTTCAGGCATTTGGGGACTAGATGGAGTGACAGCAAGGTGCTGTCGACCCACCCACTGGGATGTCACTGACATGTGGGAGGCAGCTGGGGGGGGTGCGCCTTGAGAGGGGAGAATAAAGCTAACTCTGTGTATGACCTTGGGCACATTCTTTTCCCTCCTGAGGCCTTCATTTCTCCAGTGTTAAGTGCAGAGGTTGGACAGGTGGACTAGCCCTGTGATGGGTCCCAAAGGTGTCTCCAGCCATGTCCCAGCTGTCAGGGAGGGAGAGAAGACCGACACATAAACAAGGAGTTATGATTCTGAATGACTAGGTTGGTGACAGAAGTCTGTGACAGGGACTGGGGGAGCCCAGAGAAGGGGCAGATAATGTCGCCTGGGAGGACAGCCAGCGTCAAAGAGCCCGCCATACCTGGTCTGAATCCTTTTAGCATTCTCAACCAGGGCCTGGCCTTGGGGACAGCTAAGGAAATGTTAGTCGACTTAGTGCTGGGATGAGGACTCAGTTCTGGTCTTCAAGGGCTTCCCAGTCTTGCTTAAAGGAGGTTTTTTTCCCTTCTGAGTTTCTGTTGCTTACTGGGTGGAGATGGTCTGAGAGACTGGGACTCGGGTTGCTCTGGTGGCTCTGAGCTTCCAGATATACCTTGATCGTCTCTTGTACCAGCTCTGCTTACAAACAGCCGAGACTTATCCCTTTGCTTCCAGGGAAAGGGATAAGTACAAATCCTTTAGTAAATCAAGCCTCGCACGGTCTGACTCTTCTTCAGACTAGACTAGGATTTCTCAGGCTTGGCACTGTTGACATTTTGAATTGGCTGATTCTTCGTTGTGGGGCCTATCCTGTGCATTTTAGGATGTTTAGCAGCATCCTGGGCCCCTACACACTAGATGTCAGTAGCATTCACAACCATTCCTCGTTGTGACAACCAGAAATATCTCCCGTTGTTGCCAGATGTCAAGGAGGGGGAAATCCCCCTGCTTGAGACCCACTGCACTCTAGAGGAGGACCAGCCACTTGGAACCTCTCTTTTCTGCAGGAGTGTGCTGCGTGATCACTTTCCTTGTAGCCTGTGCACGCGTTCTCTCCTCTCTACCTGGTTAGTCCTTACTAGTCCTCTAGATCTCAGCTGTCTCCTCCCCTAGAAAGCCCTCTCGGATCCTCTCAGACGGGGTCAGTGCCCCCTTGGGCTCCCCAGCCCAGCCCACTCTGGGTTTTACTGTGTGGGGCCGGGCAGTGTCTCCTCTGCTGGACTGGGATCCCCCAGCAGGGCAGAGGCGGGCTGTCCTAGTCTCCTGCTTTCCTAGCAGCGCTTGGCTCAGGGCTGGGCACAGGGGAGGTGCTGAGTATTTGTGGAATGATTGGGTCTTGAAACAGAAGCGGGGCAGAGCTGGAATTCCCTGATGCTGGTGGTGCATCCATTCAGTCAGTGAGGACTTGTGCAAAGCCTGGCTTCCCCTGGCTCCTCTCCAGCCCTCAGGGTCTCAACTGCTTCCTGGGCCCCTTAGCAGATGTACCTGGGGGTCACTTGTGCAGGTCCAAGAGCAAGAACTGCGTCCTACACCACCACATCCTCCACCCCTGGGGCCTAGCTCAGAGCGGATGGACCCTTGCCGTCTCCTGCCACAGCCAGCCTGCTCCTCCAGTGGCTGGGAGCTCAGACACAGAGCCCACAGCTGTGCTGCTCGTTCCTTCAGCAAGTGTGTGTCGAGTCTGTGCCATCCACGAGCCCCTGTGCTGATGATGCTGGGACTGCAGCTGTGAACAAAACAGGCCCTGCCCTCTTGAATGTCAGGCTCTTGCTGGGGCTGAGGATGGGGGGAAGCACAGACAGGGACCTGCAGTGGAAACGGTAAATAAGAAAAGACGTGTGCAGCTTAGATGACAGTGCCATGGACAGAAAGAAAGCCGGGAGGGGCTAGGAGTGAAGGGTGCATAGGAGGGCTGCAGTTTAATTAGGGTGGTCTAGGAAGGCGTCTCTGAAGAGGTGAAGCTTGAACCAAGACCTGAAGGAGGTGAGGGAGAGGGTATCATGCAAAGATATGTGAGGGAAAAGCCTTCCAGGCCAAGGGGATGGCCAGTTCAAAGGCCCTGAGGTGGGAGGTGCCTGGTCAGTATGGCTGGAGCTGGTGAGTCAGGGCGAGGGGTGGTGGGGCGCCTTGGGGGAAGGTACGGATCATGCCAGGCTTGGAGGCCATGGAGGATCTTTACTGAGCACAGTAGAAGTTGGGTAGGGGGCGGCACCCCATGAGTGAGTATAATGAAGATACTGGAGCACCCACCCTCTGTTGTGCACACCTGCAGGTGAGCAGTGCCACCGTCACCCCGATCTGGGCTGAGCATACCTTTGTCCCCCAGAAGGTTTCCTTTGCAGTCTCTGTCTGCACCCAACCTCCAGCAAGCCCAGGGGGGCCTTCTGTCTCTCTGATTTTCTAAAATTTCCTGAATGTGGAGTAGGCAGTACGCAGCCTTCGGTCTGGCTGCTTTCACTGGTGTAATGGCTCTGAGGAGCATGTTGTCTCACGGGTCTGCAGTGTATCTTTTTGTTTTGTTTCTTACAACCCAGGATCAGGAAGACCCGAAAGAGCCAGTTCCTGGCTGTCCCTTTGTGTCGCTGAGTGGTATTCCCTAGGTTTGTGGTGGTTCATGCATTCATTGAGGGCGATGTGGGTTGTTTGGAGACTTGGGCCTTTATGAGCAATGCTGCTCTGAACGTTTGATGTTTTCATGTGTCGGGTGGCCGCCCAGAGGTAGGTTTGCTGGTGTGTGTGGTAGGTGCACGTGTAACTTGTATACTTGGGAATAAGTAACTCCCTGCTGGGCACGGTGGCTCACACCTGTAATCTCAACACTTTGGGAGGCTGAGGTGGAAAGATTACTTGAGCCCAGGAGCACAAGATGAGCCTGGGCAACACAGCAAGATCTTGTCTCCAGAAAAAATTGAAATATTAGCCAGTCATGATGGTGCACCTATAGTCCCAGCTACTTAGGAGAATGAGGATTACTTAAGCCCAGGACATCGAAGCTGCAGTGAACCATGAGCGTGTCACTGCACTCCAGCCTCGGTGATAGAGTGAGACTCTGACTCAAAAAAAGGAAAAAAAAGAAGTAACTGCTGTAGTTTCCAAAGCAGCTGCATGGTTTTTCATCCTCCCCACAGTGTATAGGGTTTCTGTTTCTCCATATCCCTGCCAACACTTATGATTGTCTCATTTTTTATTGTGGCCATCCTAGTGGGTATGAAGTGGTATTTCAATGTGGTTTATTTTTGAGTTGAAGTCTCACTTTGTCACCCAGACTGGAGTGCAGTGGCCACTCCTGGCCACTGCAGCCTCGACCTGCTGGGCTCCGGCGATCCTTCCGCCTCAGCCTTCCAAATAGCTGGAACTACAGGCGCGCACTACCACACCTGGCTCATTTTTGATTTATTGTAGAGATGAGGTCTCGCCAAGTTGCCCAGGTGGGTCTCGAACCCGCGGGCTCAGGCAGTTCACTCACCTCAGCCTCCCAAAGGCGCGGGATTACAGGCTGAGCCACCGAACCCAGCTGGTTTGTTTGTTTGTTTGTTTGTTTGTTTATTTATTTAGAGTTGGAGTCTCACTCTGTCACCCAGGCTGGAATGCAGTGGTATGCTCACAGCCACCACAGCCTTGACCAGCTGGGTTCAGGTGATTCTTGCCCCTTAGCCTTCCAAGTATCTGGAACTACAGGTATGCGCCACCACACCCGGCTAATTTTTTTATTTCTTGTAGACATGAGGTCTTGCCAAGTTGTCCAGGCTGGTCTCGAACCTTTGGGCTCAGTCTCAGTCCTCTTGCCTCTGCCTCCCAAAGTGCTGGGATTATAGGCGTGAGCCACCACACCTGGCCTATTTTTTATTTTTTGAGTTGACGTCTCACTCTGTCGCCCAGGCTGGAGTGCAGTGGCACACGGCTTACGGCCACTGCAACCTCGACCTGCTGGACCCAGGCAATCCTTCCGCCTCAGCTTTCCAAGTCACTGGAACTACAGGCATATGTCGCCATGCCCGGCTAATGTTTTGATTTATTGTAGAGATGAGGTCTTGCCAAGTTGCCCAGGCTGGTGTTGAACCCCTGGACTCAGGCAGTCCTCTTACCCCAGCCTCCCAAAGTGCTGGAATTACAGGCTTGAGCCACCATGCCTGGCCCCATTGTGGGTTTAGTTTACCTTTCTGTAGGAGGGGGTCTCAGCCAGACCACCTATCACTGTGGGTAAGAGAAGGGACCTGGGAGCCAGCCATATGTGGGTTCAAATCCTAGCCTGGCCTCAAGCCTCTGTTCCTGACAAAGAATCAACTCAGACCTGCTGAAACCCTGCCTCGGGCCCCAAGGCTCTCGGGAGCGAGGCCAGCCTTTGGGAAGGAGGCCCTGTGCCTCCTGGGGCCGACTCTTCCCCCACGTGTCTGTCTCCCTCTTTTTTTTTTTTTTTTTTTGAGTTGGAGTCTCACTCTGTCGCCCAGATTGGAGTGCAGTGGCCGCTCCCGGCCACCGCAGCCTCGACCTGCTGGGCTCCGGCGATCCTTCCACCTCAGCCTTCCAATCTGTCTCCCTCTTGCCAGCACATGGCTGTCTCTGTGTCACCCAGGTCCTGTCCAGGTGTCCTCCAGGTAGCCTCTCTGACCACCTGATCTGAAGTGGGCCCTGTCCCTCACCGGGGTGCTGACACTTCCCCTGCTTGTTGGTACTGTCCCGTTTACCATCTCTGAGGACCCTGCCGTCGGTTCTGCTGATGTGTTTCCCTCTAGAGCCCGAGGTCTGGTGGGGCAGGGCCCACCCCCAGCAGAGGGCCTGGCGTATAGTAGGCCTTCAGGAAATGGTGTTTTCGGCACATGGAGGAAAACTTTCCTGTCCAAAACATGCCAGTGTTTTTACAACATGGCCTTCAGGTCAGAGAGGTGACGCGACATGCCTGAGGTATCACAGCCAAGAGCTGTGGGTCAGGACTGCAGCTGAGGCCTGCCTGGTCCTGGGTCCCTCACCTCTAACCTCAGTGCTGTCCCACACCTCGGGAGGTGACAGGAAAGAGCTCTTGCTGGTGAAGGGGATAAGAGGTGACACTTTTTTTAGATACAGGATCTCACTCTGTCACCCAGGCTGGCGTGCAGTGGCACGCTCATGGCTCACCACATCGCCATCTCCTGGGCTCAGGTGATCCTTCTACCTCAGCCTTCTAAGTAGCTGGCACTACAGACAAGTGCCACCACACCCAGCTAATTTTTTTCTTTTTGGTAGAGATGAGGTCTTACAGTGTTACCCAGGCCGGTCTTGAACTCCTGAGCTCAAGTGATCCTCCCGCCTCAGCCTCCCAAAGTGCTGGGCTTACAGGCATGAGCCACAGTGCCCGGCCAGAGGTGACATATTTAAGTGATGCTGGCCTCAGACCCATCTGGCAGTAGGGGCCTCTGCCCCCACTTCTGGGGCATTTGCTGTCTGGTGGGCAAGGTGGACAGAGACGACATCGCAGAGCAGAGGGTTTGGGGCTGTGGCAGGAGGGCTGGGCAGTGGAGTCTCAGGGGAGTGGGTTTGGGTGGCCTGGGCATCCAGGGCAACCCTTCAGGGGACTGAGTCGTTGTGTGTTTGTCGATGCCACCGGTGTTTACCACACCCCTGCTCTGTGCTGGTGTTGCCCTGAGCTAACCATGACCCTGACAGCCCTGGCCAGCCTCCTGAAGGGGAGATGACAGCTGGGAAGAGGGATGAGAATAGGACTGGGAAGCCAACAGCAAGGAGAAGGGCAGGGTTGCCCATCTCAGACCCTTGCAGACCTGACATTCGGAGGCTCTCTGATTCCGCGCTTCTGCTTCTGAGTAGGGGTTCTTCCCCTGGGAAGCCTTGCCGACTCCCTTGCCTCCCCCACTCCAGCATTCTGTTGCCTCCATGGTCCTTCCTGAGTGATCTGGACAAGTGGGTTAACTTCTCTGAGCCTCCACTGGCTCTGCTGCCGAATGGAGCTGGTCATAGTCTGGCCTCACGGGGTTAGCGTGCCATGACCCGTCACATGCACATCTGCTGTGGCTCATGGGAGTGTGGTTGCCACTCTGGTTGTCTTTTTTTATGTCTGTCTCACCTGCTAGACCAGGAGCCCCTAGAGGGCAGGGCTGGGTGTAGGGGAGCCTCGGGAACTGTGTGCCAGGGAAGGCCCTTTCAGATAATCTGGCCTAGAAGGATCCAGTGCATGCCCCGAGACTGCTTCTGTTGCCCTTCCAGCCACCTCCTTGTATCTGTCTGCGTCCCTGGGACAGTGGACAGTCACACGGCCTGGCTGTCTCTCCTCTTCCATTTCTTTCTTTTTTTTTTTTTTTGAGTTGGAGTCTTACTCTGTCACCCAGACTGGAGTGCAGTGGCTGCTCCCGGCCACTGCAGCCTCAACCTGCGGGGCTCCGACGATCCTTCCGCTGCAGCCTTCCTAGTAGCTGGAATTACAGGCATGTGCTACCACGCCCGGCTGATTTTTTTTTTTTTTTAATTTATTGTAGAGATGAGGTCTGGCCAAGTTGCCCAGGTGGGTCTCGAACCCGTGGGCTCAGGCAATCCACTCACCTCTGCCTCCCAAAGCGCGGGATTACAGGCTGAGCCACTGAGCCCGGCTCTCCTCTTCCGTTTCTGCTGCTCCCTCTGACCTCTTCCTCGGCACCGCCAGCTTGCTCTATTAGGTCTCCGCTCCAGGAAGCTGCCCTGGCCCCTCAGCTCCTGCATCCCAGCAATGCCCACTCTGGATCGTCACTGTCTGGAGACGAGTCTGTCTTCCCCACCAGACTTTTGGACCCAGGAAGACAACACAGGACTGCCTAGGTCACCACTGGGTCCTCAGCACAG
Source organism: Cephalopachus bancanus (assembly GCA_027257055.1). Taxonomy (NCBI): domain Eukaryota; kingdom Metazoa; phylum Chordata; class Mammalia; order Primates; family Tarsiidae; genus Cephalopachus; species Cephalopachus bancanus. The sequence continues at coordinate 796,416 of JAPVLO010000583.1, read as the reverse complement.
AGGAAGCGCTCAGGGAATGTTTTCTTCCTTAAAGAAGGAGACCCAGGGCCCTTCCCGGGCGCTTGTGTTACGCATCCTCCAGTTGGTGATGACATCCCCTCCGTGCTCAGCCTTGGTGCAGCCATTCTCCCTCCTCACCCTGACCTCTGCCCCCACAGGTGACCAGCAATGGCAGCATCGGGAGGGACCCGCCGGCGGAGACCCAGCCCCAGAACCCCCCACAGCAGCCAGCGCCCAACGCCTGGCAGGTCATCAAAGGCGTGCTGTTCAGGTGAGCACGTGTGGTGATTTGCCAAGAAAATTCCGATGGGAAAGCCCGAGGGAGAAAGGAAAGATCTCTGGGAGGACAGTGGTACTGCACTGGGGGGATCCTTTTTTTGTATGATAGAATTTTTTTTTCTACTGTAGTAAAATAACACCGGAGTCATTTGCTAGGGCTGTTGCCACAAATAATACAGATTGCGTGGCTTAAACACCAGAAATACAGAACTTTATTTTCTCACAGTTCTGAAGGCTAGAAGGCCTTGGTCACAATGTGGGCAGGGTTGGTTTCTTCTGAGTTCTTTCTCCTTGGCTTGTAGACAGCCATCTTCTGTCTGCATCTTCATGGTGTGTCTGTGTCCTGCTCTCGACAGGACACCAGTCAGATTAGATTAGGGCCCACACAATGACCTCACTTAACCTTAATGACCTTTTCATTTTATTTATTTATTTTTTTGAGTTGGAGTCTCACTCTGTTGCCCAGGCTGGAGGGCAGTGGCTCGCCTCTCAGCTACCGCAGCTTCAACTTACTGGGCTCTGGTGATCCTTCTGCCTCAGCCTTCCAGGTAGCTGGGACTACAGGCTCATGCTACTACGCCCAGCTAAGTGTTTTGATTTATTGTAGAGACAAGGTCTCGCCAAGTTGCCCTGGGCTGATCTCGAACCCGTGGCGGGCTCAGGCAATCCTCCTGCCTTGGCCTCCCAAAGTGTTGGGATTATAGGATGAGCCACCGAGCCCAGCTTTAATGACCTTTTTATTTTTATTTTTTATTTTTTAAAAATTTTTTTTGAGTTGGAGTCTCACTCTGTCGCCCAGACTGGAGTGCAGTGGCCGCTCCCCGGCCACCGGAGCCTCGACCTGCTGGGCTCTGGTGATCCTTCCGCCTCAGCCTTCCGAGTAGCTGGAACTACAGGCACGCGCTACCACACCTGGCTCATTTTTTGATTTATTGTAGAGATGAGGTCTCGCCAAGTTGCCCAGGCGGGTCTCGAACTCAGGCAATCCACTCACCTCAGCCTCCCAAGGCGCGGGATTTCAGGCTGAGCCACTGGGCCCGGCTCGGAGCCCAGCTTTTAATGACCTTTTTAGAGGCCCTGTCTCCAAATGTAATCACTGAGGTCCTGAGTATTAGGACATCAACATGTGCATTTGGGGGACACAATTCAACCCGCACCTATACGTAAGAGTCACCATTTTAACTGTTTTGAGGTATACTTTTCTGTGACAGTAAGTGTATTCATGCTTTGTACACCATCACTACCATTCATCTCCAGAACTTACTACTTTTTTTTTTTGGTCAGTGTCTCACTCTGTTGCCCAGGCTAGAGTACAGGTGTATACTCATGGCTCAACGCAGCCTCAGCCTCTTGGGCTCAGGTGATCCTCTGGCCTCAGCCTCCCAAGTAGCTGGAACTACAAGCACACACCACCATGCCCAGCTAATCTTTTTGCTCTATTGTAGAGAAGAGGTCTCTCCAAATTGCCCAGGCAGGTCTTGAACCCCAGAGCTCAGGCAATCCTCTTGCTTCCTCCTCCCAAAGTGCTGGGATTACAGGCATGAGCCACTGCGACTGGCCTTTTGTTTTCTTCTTGGAGATATATTTTAGCAGAATGGTCAAGAGACTAGGCCATACAAATTGGCATTCAGCTACCTTCACCCCCCGCCCACCAAGCAGCTCTATGGACTTGCATGGCAGAGGTGCTTAAAACAGTCGCATTCTGGCTAGAAGGTTGTCGTGTGGCCAGGCTAGCTGCAAGGGAGGCTGGGAAATGGGAAATGTCTTTATTCTGGGAAACAGCAGGGCTCTGTTACTGAAGGAAGAGGGGGAGGCTCCTACTCATTTCTTCCATATTATCCAGTTAAGCCTTTCCTGAAACTTGTAAGCAATATGTGTGTAATGTATAAAATAAAAGAATTGAAGCAATACAGAAGAGTAAAAAGAAAAAAGCAATTAAAAGGCTTAACATATTGGTGGCCATCCAGTAAACACATACCTTTGTGATTGGCCCTGAGCAGGATTATGTAGGAATGCTCATAGATAATATTGTTTAAAATAGAGACAAGAGCCGGGCTAGGTGGCTCAGCCTGTAATCCCTTGCCTTTGGGAGGCTGAGGTGAGTGGATTGCCTGAGCCCTTGGGTTCCAGACCCGCCTGGGCAGGTAAGACCTCATCTCTACAATAAATCAAAAAAATTAGCCGGGCGTGGTAGCATGCGCCTGTAGTTCCAGCTACTTGGAAGGCTGAAGTGGAAGGATCGCCAGAGCCCAGCAGGTCGAGGCTGCGGTGGCCAGGAGCGGCCACTGCATTCCAGTCTGGGTGACAGTGAGACTCCAACTCAAAAAAAAAAAAAAAAAAAAAGAGCCGGGCGTGGTAGTGCATGCCTGTAATTCCAGCTACTTGGAAGGCTGAGGCGGAAGGATCTCCGGAACCCCAGCAGGTCGAAGCTGCAGTGGCCGGGAGCGGCCACTACACTCCAGTCGGGGCGAGAGAGTGAGACTCCAACTCAAAAAATAAAATAAAATAAAATAGAGACAAATTAGGAGCAGGAGTCAGCTAACAAAATGTGGGGGCAGGTAGTGTCAAATACCGTGTAAGAGCACGGACCTCTCTGACGACATCTCAGCCCTGCCACCCCGGAGCTGTGTGGTCTGGTCAGGTATTACCCTTCTTGTGCCTCAGTTTCCACCTCACAGACAGGAATCTTTACAGCCCATGTGGGACCTGGCACATGCGCACTTAAGGTCGGCCAAGATTGCTTTTGTTGTTCAATGTCAAAAACAAAAATAAAGACAAAAAAACCCTTAGGAAATACATCATAAAGAGAAAGAACTAAAAAATAGCTCCCGATGCCTGATGCAGTCACTGATCGCACTCTGGTGAGGGGCAGAACCGCCTGACTGATGTCCTTAGCAGTGTCACCCAGGGCACGGAGGAGCCATGCAGGAGAGCAGTGTTCAGCCTGGAGACTCACGTGTGTGCTCCAGGCTTCCTGAGGCCCCCCCCCCATCTTCCTCATCCCTCAGGCAATGACTTGGAATTTCCTTCCTTATCACCTTCTCTTTTTCATGCTCCTCATGGCTCTGCATAAGGATTATTTTTATCTTTCCCTTCATCTTTACATAAGAGGTAGCCTGTTTCACACACTGTTCTGCTCCTTGATTTTTTTCATTAACAATATATCTTCGAAATCTTTCCACGTCAGTACATAAGGGAGCTTCCTTCAGACACATTTTGAATACAGTCACAGTCACAGTGTAGGCTAATTTCCTTTCTTAGAACTAGGCAGCACTGAACATCAGTTCGGGTGGGTGCTCAGAGACCATCTTGGCTGGAGTTCTTTTTTTTTTTTTGAGTTGGAGTCTTACTCTGTCGCCCAGACTTGGAGTGCAGTGGCACTGCAGCCTTGATCGATCTGTTGGGTTCAGGCAATCTTTCTGCCTCAGCTTTCCAAGTAGCTGGAAGTACAGGTGCATGCCACCATGCCTGGCTAATTTTTTGATTTATTGTGGAGACGAGGTCTCACCAAGTTGCCCAGGTGGTCTCAAACTCCTAGGCTCAGGCAATTCTCGCCTCAGCCTCCCAAAGTGCTGGGATTACAGGCATGAGCCACTGACTAGAGTTCTCAAAGTGGGATTTGGGGTTTGTTTTCAGGGGCCCACAAACTCCCTGAAGCTTCACGCAGAATAGGTGAGAATGGCCTTTCCAGGGGAGGGGGTGGTATTCGTGTTTTTGGGCACATGTGGTTACCTGGAGTGGGGAGTGGAACAGGAACTGGGTATATAAAGAAATGGGAGGTGAGAGGGAGAGTTGCATGTTTTTTCTTTTCTTTTTTTTTGAGTTGGAGTCTCACTCTGTCGTCTAGGCTAGGGTACAGCGGCACAGTCACAGCCATCACAATCTCAACCTCCTGGGCTCAGGCGATCCTTCCACCTCAGCCTCTGAGGAGCTGGAACTACGACTAATGTTTTTGATTTATTGTAGAGATGAGGTCTCTCTATGTTGCCCAGGCTGGTCTTGAACCCCTGGGCTCAGGTAATCCTCCCATTTCAGCCTCCCAAAGTGGTAGGATTACAGGCATGAGCCAGTGCGCTCAGTCATGTCTTTTCATATATCTAAAATTTTCTGACTGTGGAATACCTGTTTGGGGTGGGAGGGAGGATTTAATGTCTGATTCATGTGGTTTCTCAAGTAAATTGAAAAGCGTCATGGAGGTTCAGTCCCCTGCAGGCCTGGGTGCGTAGTGAGAGACAGTGTCCCCGGGCCTTCTGAGAGGGTCCACACAACTGGTGCGTTCAGGTGCACAGGGGATCTAGAATCCAAAAAGGACTGGTTTAGTCTGCCTTGCTTTATGCATGGGGACCCAGAAGCCCAGCGGGGTCAGGATCCCCACAGGCCACCACTGGGCTGGGGCAGAGCTGCCAGTGGGCATCCCTGCTTCCACTCTCTCTCCTAGCGTATTTACTACAGTGGGACCTCTCTTGGAGGCAGTGGGGTCCCCAGAGATTGCCAGATCCAGACCTGCCCAGCCGTGTGCATCAGGGACTTCTTGGGGAGGAGCAGCTGGCTCGGCTGGGTTGTGGCCCCTGAGACCCTGGACCCCAGGGCTTCGTGGCAGCTACAGGCAGAGGCAAGCCCTTGTGCCTGAGCCTGCCGCTTATCAGGGCTCAGCAGTGAGGCACCCCTCCCACACCAGCATTCATGCCCAGTAGTTTTCTATTCCAGAGTTTTGTGGGTGCCTCTTGCCTACAAGGAAAATAACATTAACAGCGAACACTTCTAAACCACGTGCTGGGTGTGGCCTGGGCTCCATTCTGGGTGATGTGTGTGTATGTATGTGTAGGACTTAGTGTTTAGGGACAACCCTGTGAGGGCTGGTTCTGTTGTTATCCCCATTTCACCCATTGGGGAAACAGATCTAGAAAGGTTCAGAGTCTTGCCTGAGATCACAGTCATAAGTGGCAAAGTTGGGCTTCAGATCCAAGTATTGTAATTTAGAGGTGGGCTCTTAACCTCTCCTGCCATATTGCTTTTCATAACTGTCATTAATGAGTCCATGTATCATAATTACACAGCTGCATAAATATGAAAGACCTAAATTAACACGGCTGAGGCTTGTTTTGGTCTTGTGTACCAGTCTGGATGTAGGCAGACAATGTTTCACAGTCTTCTGTGACTGAGACTACTTGCCTTTCATTTCACCATTGCTAGGTTTTGCCCCTTATCCTTATGGCCAAATATGGCTGCTGAAGATCCAGCCATCACATCCACATTCCAGGCAGAGGAAGGAAGGAGAAACCAAGAAGGGACATTCCTTCTCTTTAAGGACACTTCCCAAAAGCCCAGTGTAGCACGTTGTTTGTACTTTTGGCCAGAACTTCACCATGTGTCCACACCCAGCTGGAAGGGAGCCTGGAATTGTAGTCTTTATTCTGGGTAGCTGAGACCGGACCCCTGCGATTCAGGAGTTTCGTTATTGAGAGAGAAGGGGAAGATAGATATTGGGAAGCAGCTAGCAGTTTTGCACAGTTTTGTTTTGGGGGTTTTGTTCATTAAAAGTCAAAGAAAAACATAGAAGAAAGTACATATCCCCTAAAGTTGACCATCATTATTGTGTTTGTGGTGATCTTTTTTTTTGTCTTTCCAAAACGTCAGACTTTACTGATGCTATTTCAATCATAAAAGCCACAAGTTATATGGAGTTTCCAAGGAAGCAATTCTCATTAGAACTGATGTTGGGGAGGTATAGTGTAGTTGCTCCATGAGTTCCTGATGTCACTTGAGGTCCCACGTTCAGGTGCCACTTGCGGGAGTCCTGCTCCAGCTGGGTTCAGGGTACCCCAAAGATGGAGACGGCGTCAGCGACTGGGGGGAAGAAGAAAGAGAGAAAGAGAGAGAGAGAGAGAACGAAAGAGACTGGACGCCTGTCTAGTGCAGAAGCCCGGTGGTGATCTTTTTACACTTGATTTAGACGTGTGCCGTTTTTATTATGCACAATTTTTATTTTTATTTTATTTTTTATTTTTATGTTAAGAGTTGTGGGGTACACGTGAGGATTTGCGACGTAAGTAAACTGTGTTCAGGGGACACTTGGGCCAGCGGGCCTTCTTGCCCCTGGTAGCGAACGTGGTGCCAGTGAGTGGTTGTGTGCCCCTCGTTCCCCATGCTCCCCCAACTAGCAGTGCCCAGTGTCGGTTGTTCCCGCCTTTGTACTCGCGTGTCCAGTGTTCAGGGCCCGCTGGTGAGTAAGAACGTGTGGTATTCAGCTTTCGTTTCTGTGACTGCTCACCTAGAATGACAGTCTTCAGCTGCATAGCATTCCTCGATGGTCGTACAGTATTCCATCGTGTATGTGTGCCACATTTTTTTTACCAGTCTACTTTCGATGGGCATCTGGGTTGGTTCCACGGTTTTGCTATTGTGAATAGTGCCTCAGTGAACATGCCTGTGCAGGTATCTTTTGGGGATATTCCCAGAAGTGGGATTGCCGGATTGTATGGTAGCTCAGTGTTTAGTTCTTTGAGAGAATGCCACACTACTTTATGAAAGAGTTTACATGACCACCAACAGTGTAGAAGTGATCCCTTCTCCACAGCCTTGCCAACTCCTGTTGCTTTTTGACTTGTTTTTATTTTATTTTTATTTATTTTATTTATTTATTTTATTTTTTTTTTTTTTTTGAGTCGGTGTCTCTGTCACCCAGACTGAAGTGGTTCACTGCAGTCTCGACCTTCTGGGCTCAGGCGATCCTTCCGCTTCAGCCTTCTAAGTAGTTGGAACTACAGGCACGTGCCACCACGCCTGACTAATTTTTGATTCATTGTGGAGACAAGGTCTGGCCAAGTTGCCGGGCTGGTCTCGAACCCACGGGCTTAGCAGTCCACTTGTCTTGGCCTCTCAAAGTGCTGGGATTACAGGCAGAGCCACCAAGCCCAGCCAGTTTTTTGACTTTTTAATGATAACCATCCTGACCGGTGTGAGGTGGTATCTCACTGTATCATTGTAGTTTTGATTTACATTTCTCTGATGATTAGTGGAGCTGAGCATTTCATGTTTGTTGCTGCTTGGATATCTTCCTTTGAGAAGTGTCTGTTCATGTCCTTTGCCCACATTTCTACTTTTTTTTTTTTTTTTTTTTTTTTTGAGTTAGGGTCTCACTCTGTCACCCAGGCTGGAGTGCAGTGACATGATTGTGGTTCACCACAGCCATGAACTCCCGGTCTCAAGCAATCCTCCTGCCTCAGCCTTCTGAGTAGCTGGTACTATAGGCATGCACCAACACACTCAGCTAATTTTTTTTTATTTTTTGTATTGTAGAGACAAAGTCTGTCTATATTGCCTAGACTGGTCTTGAATTCCTGGGTTCAAGTGATCCTCCTGCTTTGGCCTCCCAAAGTGCTGGGATTACAGGCATGAGGTACCGTGTCCAACCTTTGTCCACTTTTTAATGGGATTATTTGCTTTTTGTTTGAGTTTCTTGTATATCCTGGATGTTAGTCCTTTGCTGGAGGCATAGCTTGCAAATAATTCTGTGGGTTGTTTCTTTACTCTCTTTTTTTTTTAAATTATTTTATTTTTTATTTTATTTTTTTTGAGTTGGAGTCTCACTCTGTCGCCCAGACTGGAGTGCAGTGGCCGCTCCCGGCCACCACAGCCTCGATCTGCTGGACTCCGGCGATCCTTCCGCCTCAGCCTTCCAAGTAGCTGGAACTACAGATGGGCGCTACCATGCCTGGCTCATTTTTGATTTATTGTAGAGATGAGGTCTCGCCAAGTTGCCCAGGCAGGTCCTGAACCTGCGGGCTCAGGCAATCCACTCACCTCAGCCTCCCAAAGGCGCGGGATTACAGGCTGAGCCACCAAACCTGGCTTCTTTACTCTCTTGATGGTTTCTTTTGTTGTGCAAAACTTTTTAGCTTAATGGGATCCCACCTGTCAGTCTCAGCTTTTGCTGCATTTGTTTTTGAGGGCATGGCCACGAATTTGTTGCCTACTCTGGTATCATGCACAATCTTTAAAGGCACTATTTTGTCTTGAGCCATTTTTTATTGTGCTTACCTTTATGTCTTCCTCTCTTCCAAACCAAAGAAGTCAACTTCAAAGTCTGATGTGTATCATTTCATTCCCTTCTGTTTTTGTATTTTTTTTTTTTAATTGAAGTCTCACTCTGTCACCCAGACTGGAGTGCAGTGGCCGCTCCCGGCCACCGCAGCCTCGACTTGCTGGGCTCTGGCAATCCGTCCACCTCAGCCTTCCAAGTAGCTGGAACTACAGGCGCGTGCTACCACACCCGGCTCATTTTGATTTATTGTAGAGATGAGGTCTCGCCAAGTTGCCCAGGCGGGTCTTGAACCCATGGGCTCAGGCAATCCACTCACCTCAGCCTCCCAAAAGCGCGGGATTACAGGCTGAGCCACCGAGCTCGGCTTTTTTCTTTCCTTTTAAAAATTATGTTAATATACATAACATTAAATTTACCATTTTAACCTTTTTTCTTTTGGGTCGGAGTCTCACACTGTTGCCCAGGCTGGAATGCAGTGGCACAACTATGGTTCACTGCAGTCTCGACGTTCTGGGCTCAGGCGATCCTTCTGTCTCAGCCTTCCAAGTAGCTGGAACTACAGGTGTTTGCTACCATGCTTGGCTAACCCATTTTACTGTTTTTAAGTGTACAGGTCTTCTGCCTCCAGAACTTTTTCATCTTCCCCAAGTGAAACTCATACCCATTAAACATGTAACTCTCCATTTCCTCCTCCCACCAGCCTGGGTTTGTTTTTGTTTTTTAAACTGTTTTTTATTTTTATTTTATTTAAAAATTTTTTTTTTGAGTTGGAGTCTCACTCTGTCGCCCAGACCGGAGTGCAGTGGCCGCTCCCGGCCACAGCAGCCTCAACCTGCTGGGCTCTGGTGATCCTTCCGCCTCAGCCTTCCGAATAGCCGGAATTACAGGTATGCGCTACCACGCCTGGCTGATTTTTTTGATTTATTGTAGAGATGAAGTCTCGCTGGCCAGGCGAGTCTTGAACCCGCGGGCTCAGGCAATCCACTCATCTCAGCCTCCCAAAGGCACGGGATTACAGGCTGAGCCACTGAGCCCGGCTTAAAGTGTTTTTTAAATTGTAGAGACAGGGGTCTCACTATACTGTCCAGGCTGGTCTTGAACGCCTGACCTCAAGCAAGCCTCCTGTCTCAGCCTCCCAAAGTGCTGGGATTACAGGCATGAACCACTGCGCCCGGCCTGTTGTTTTCTAGCATCATTTATTGCACAAAAATGGAATTAAATTCTCTACGTTTTTCCTTCATCTTGCTTTTGTCTTTTGACAGTATATCCTGGAAATACCTCCAGGTCAATGATAATTCTGAGACTTTTTCATAGTCTTATTCAGTTTTATGAATTGAAAAATGATTCTAAAATATTTGTTTTTATGTAAGAGACTGTTGTTTATTCCTATTTCTGTTTTTTCTGTGATATTACTCTGATGTGGGCACTTCCGAAGCTTTCTTGATGTAGATTTTGAGAATTTTGCAACTCAGTCTCTGAGACGTCCGAGTCCTATGTTCCGAGTGCCTATGGTTTTGTTGTTGGCTCTTGTTTCTTCTGCCTCTTGCACGCAGAGTCCCGCTTCCTTTCATGCCTGGCTTTTCTCCGGCTGTGTATTGGTCTTTATACTTGCACATTCTTCTTTTTTTTTTTTTGAGTTGGAGTCTCACTCTGTCGCCCACACTGGAGTGCAGTGGCTTCTCCCAGCCACCACAGCCTCGACCTGCTGGGCTCCGGCGATCCTTCCGCCTCAGCCTTCCAAGTAGCCAGAACTACAGGCACGTGCTACCACACCTGACTAATTTTTTTGATTTATTGTAGAGATGAGGTCTCACCTGCCCAGGCGGGTCTTGAACCTGTGGGCTCAGGCAATCCACTCACCTCAGCCTTCTAAAGGCGCGGGATTACAGGCTGAGCCACCAAGCCCGGCTATACTCGCGCATTCTTTAGAGGAACGATTTCAGGCCTAGGATGAGCATCTTTTCCCACCCAGAGGATTGCCTTTGCTTCCACCGGCTGCCTGGGGCCCCATCAGTCTGGGCTCTCCTTGCTCCAGGTTCAAGGTTTGAGCCGCCTTTGTGCCTCCTGGCCCAAGGGGTGGCCCTGCACACTGGCTTACCTCCCAATTCCTTCCTAAGAGTGGAGCCTGGGGGATCTCAGCGTCCTGTGGGGCAGGTCTCTGGCCCTCTCGTGGGCCCTGCGCTAGCATTTCTGTCACCCATCAAATCACCCAGCACATGTCGTTGGACACATGAAGATGCTCTGGCCTCCTCGGCCTCCTCAGGCTCCCACTCTGCCTTCAGCCTTTGCCTAGTAAATCTACCGTCTTGTCTGTTTCTCAGTGCTTTTAGGAATAGGCTGTGTATTTACATATATTCATAAGTAAGCCTGATCAAAATTATATGCAGAGAATATATATGAGAATAGATGAGCAATGTGTATTCTCACTAAGCCAGTATATATCATTATAAATATAAAATGTATTGTTGTGTCCTAGTATGTTAATTTCATCAAGCCTTTCCAGTTCTTTCCAGGGGGAGGGTTGGTGTGGATAACTGGCCTGCTCTTACTAAACTGGGAACTGACCCATTACCCACTGTCTGCTTCTTTAGCTTTCAGCTGATTTCAAGTTCAGAAACATTGCTCTCTCTAAGGTTCTGTGTTTCCAAAGTGCTGGGTTTCCATGTGCTTGGGAGCCTCTCACTTGGGGATGCCAGGGACAGGTTTCAAGGGTCTGAGTCCCCCCAGCTCTCTGGTCACTGGGCGTTCCTGGAGGACTCGGGGCGGGGGCTCTGCTTGGAGAGCAGAGCAGCGCCACGCCCTATAGTGGCTTCTGGGGTCTCTTCCCACATGATCTTCAGGGCTTCTTATCTTCCACCAGCCTTAGACTACCTTCTCGGGGGCCCTCCCCTGCTTGGTCACCAGCCCCGGTCAGGCCCCTGCCTGTGCCGAGTCAGGAGGAGGCCAGGCGGAAAGAAAAGGCTTTGGCCTCACCGCCTGCCCTGCTTCCCCACTAGGATCTTCATCATCTGGGCCATCAGCAGCTGGTTCCGCCGAGGGCCGGCCCCTCAGGACCAGACGGGCCCCGGAGGAGCACCGCGCGTCGCCAGCCGCAACCTGTTCCCCAAAGACACTTTAATGGTAACTGCTGGGTGAGAGGGCAGAGCAGGAGATGGCGGGAGGGGACAGGTGTGGAGGGGTGGTGTGGGAGTCGGGGCTGTGAACAGCTCGGGGCTGTGGGACTCTGGGTCCATCCACGCCAGTTGACAGACACCTGTGTCGCCCATAAGTAAGAAGCATGTTCTTTTGGCTAAGCTGCCTTCATGAGGTCCTTGAGTATTATATTCAGAAGTACAAAAGCTGCCAAGGGATTGCAGGGGAGGGAGCCAGCAGAGGTCGGGGGAGCCAAGGGAGAAAAGGGGGCTGCTCTTTCCCAGTGGGCTTGGGTATGGGCCAGGGCTGCAGGAGCCTCCAGTGTGTTCAGGCCCCTCGATGTAGGCTTTATTTATTTATTTATTTATTTTTGAGTTGGAGTCTCACTCTGTCGCCCAGAGTGGAGTGCAGTGGCCGCTCCTGGACACTGCAGTCTCTACCTGCTGGGCTCCGGCGATCCTTCCGCCTCAGCCTTCTGAGTAGCCGGAATTACAGGCATCCACTACCACGCCCGGCTGATTTTTTGATTTATTGTAGAGATGAGGTCTCACTGCCCAGGCGGATCTCGAACCCGTGGGCTCAGGCAATCCACTCACCTCAGCCTCCCAAAGGCGCGGGATTACAGACTGAGCCACCGAGCCCGGCTTCGATGTAGGCTTTTTTGTGTTCTTTTTTTGAGTTGGAATCACACTCTGTCGCCCAGGCTGGAGTGCAGTGGCACACTTATGACCACCACAGTCTCGACCTGCTGGGCTCAGGCGATCCTTCCGCCTCAGCCTTCCAGGTAGCTGAGACCACAAGTGTGCACCACCACACCTGGCTAATTTTTGATTTATTGTAGAGACAGGATCTCGCCAAATTGCCCAGGCTGGTCTCAAACCCCTGGACTCAGGCAGTCTTTTCGCCTCCACTTCCAAAGTGCTGGGGTGACAGGTGTGAGCTACCACGCCTAGCAATTGTAGGCTTTTCTGGACAAAGATGGCCACAGGGCTTGAGAAAGGAGGATGTTCTTCTCTGAAGGCCTGCTGGCTCTGCCCCTCTTTCTAGGTGGTCGTAATGACACAGGTGTCCCCTGCTTGAATGTTCGAGCAGCTCTCGGCTGTGCTTTACTCATAAGCCTGCAGTGCGTGACCAGAAGGGCCTGTAGCTGGGAATGCAAAAGAGCATTCAGGGAGCTCCCGTCCCCTCTACCTCAACTTCTCATTGGCCGCTGGCCAGTCTCACGTGTCCTTTGTTCATTGACCTCGCAGGCTCAGGCCGGGATGGACACAGGCTGCTGCACCTGTGTCCACTCACCACCCCCATCGCCTGCACAGTTCTCCTGGTGTGCTGACCGCACAGCTCGGAGCCTGCTCCTCAGCCACCAGCCTGCGAGGCTCTGGGGAACGGGCCTTACTCTACCCTTCCTCTCCCAACAGAACCTGCACGTGTACATCTCAGAGCACGAGCACTTTACAGACTTCAATGCCACGTCTGCACTCTTCTGGGAGCAGCACGACCTCGTGTATGGCGACTGGACGAGCGGCGAGAACTCTGATGGCTGTTACGAGCACTTTGCCGAGCTCGACATCTCCCAGGTGGGGGCAGTGCAGGTCCAACTTGCTTCTGGCCTTGGGCGTCTGGAGTGCAGGCTCCGCAGCAGCCCTGTTCTCAGCTCACATGACACTGACCACAGGCAGGTCCCTGGGGTCTCTGGGCTTCACCCACCCCCATGTGGAAATAGTGAATGGGTGGGCTTGGCTTGGGACCCTCCCAGCCACCTCTAAGGCTGTGTAGTTCTGGACTTGAAGGCCATGAGATATTAGTCATTGTCTTTGGGGTTGTCCGGTTGTCACCAGTGTATCAGGTAGCCCCGTTCCACAATATTAATGTGTACTGAGCACTTACTATGTGCAGGGCTCCAAGCTAGGCTGACCCAGGAAAACCTCTTGGCAACCCCGGGAAGTAGTAACTATTATTATCGCCATTTGACAGACGAAGCTGAGGTACAGAGAGGAAAAGTGACTGACCCAAGGCCCCACAGCACGAGAGATCCGAACTCAGGCTCTCTGACTGTAGGTTCCAGGAGCCCCAGGTTCAAGTCCTGCCTCCTCCAGGAAGCCATTCCTGACACTCAGGCTGGGTTAAGCACCCTCTCTGGGTTCTCATGCATGCTGGGCTTCCCCATTCCTGCCCACTCTGTATGCTTGCTCTCTGGATCAGGCCTTTCTCCTCCACAGGACTATGAACCTTGTGAGGGTGAGGCTGGGGCCGTCTTGGTCACTTCTGTGTCCCAGCACTGCCCAGCAGGGGACTAGGTGCAGAATCTGCAGATGCTGAGCTGGCGAGAGGGACGTGGCTCCGGGGCCTCCTTGGGCTGAGCCCGGCACAGCTGCCCTCATCCTTTCTCCCCAGCAGGCTTCCACTCAGCCTCAGGGTGGGGGGTGCGTTTCTGCTCTGTCTCCAGGTAGCTGGAAGAAGGGTGTGGCTATAGCCTCTAACCTGCACTGGGCGGGGAGGCTTGCACAGAGACCTCCGGCTCAGCCCCCAGCCTCGTCCCAAGATCCAAGAAAGGTCCAGGGCCTGGCAGGCCTGGCTGTGAGATCTGCTCCCAAGGACTGTACTTCAACCTCTGAAGCATCAGGGTGGCCTTAAAAGACAGCCAAGCTGGACACAGTGGCACACGCCTGTAGTTGCAGCTTCTCCTGAGGCTGAGGCTGGAGGATCACTGGAGCCCAGGGGTTCGAGGGTATAGTGAGCTATGATTGCATCTGTGAATAGCCAGTGTATTCCAGCCTGGGCAACATAATGACATTCTGTCTTTAAAAAGTGAATCTGAGCCCTGGTCTCTGTTCAAAGATCAGATGAAGCAGGCTCAAATCTCGCCTTTGTTTCCACTCAGTGCCATTGGGCAACTTGCCTCCCCTCTTGAAGGCTCGATTTCCTCACTGGTATAAAGTGAGAATAGTTCACCCTTCCACAGGAGGCAGGGAGAGTTACTGAGATGAGATGAGGAAGGCTTAGGCAGAGAGGGTTCAGCTGGAGGAAGCATGCGGGGCAGAGGACTTGAGACAGAGAACCACGCGAGAGCCTGCTGAGCAGGCTTCAGTCCCCGTACTCGCCGCACGTCCCGTGGCCCCTTTGCGTGAGCTCTGGCTGCCTCATCTACAAATGAGGTAGTAACATGATCCACTGCCCAGGACTCACATGCCATCTGAGTGTCAACTCACTGGGTTAGGAGGACTCATGCAATGTGCCCAGGACAGGGTCTGGCTGGTGGTAAGAGCTCAGTGTTAGCCGGCTTCTTCCTGTTCAGTGAGTTTACTGAGCGCCCGTTGATCCGGGCTGAATGCTCTGAATAGTCCTTGCAGTGCTTCAGTCAGCACTGTCACGCCCGTGTCCCACAGGTGGGACTCTGAGCTCACACAGCTGTTGCAGGCTAGAATCAGGGTCCAAATCGGAGTCTGTCTGACTCTAACCTGAGTTAACCTGAGTCTCCAGCAAAAGAGCATTTAGCCCTTAGCCACTCAGCTGCACTCTTCATCTTGAGCACTCAGTACATGGCCAGAGAGTTGGGGGTGAGGAAGCGGCTGGGGGTAGGTGGTGTGCAGGGCTCAGCATTCCCGTCTCCCCACGGCCAGCCTGCCTACCTGCCCACCTGCCCGGCTGTCTCTTGCAGAGCGTCCAGCAGAACGGCTCCATCTACATCCACGTTTATTTCACCAAGAGTGGCTTCCACCCCGACCCTCGACAGAAGGCCCTGTACCGCCGGCTCGCCACGGTCCACATGTCCCGGAGTAAGTCACTCCCCTGCAGCCAGGACCCACCCTCCAGGGAGCTGGCCTCCCAGGAGCCACCATACTGGTATGGCAGACAGTGAGTCCCAGGTGCAGAAGGGCTGGCAGGAGGCTGCTCAGGGAGGCCAGGACGGGTAGGGTGGGCTCAAACCCCACCAGCCTTTATGACCTTTGGACAGCAGCAGGCAGACCCACAGAGGGACTTGGGGACTGGAGAGGGCTTGGTGGGAAAGACCGATGGAAATGAGGACTCTTGGAGGGAAGGAGACGTCGTTCACCAAAGGAGAAGGGCAGGGTTGGCTTATGCACAGTACAGGGCCTGGTAGAAGTCAGTGCTCAAAAGTGATTTGTGGGCCAGGTGGGGTGGCTCAGCCTGTAATCCCAACACTTTGGAAGGCCAAGGCAAGCGGATCGCCGGAGCCCAGGGGTTTGAGACCAGCCTGGGCAACACGGTGAGACCTCATCTCTATACTAAATCACAAAAAGTAGCTGGACGTGGTGGCGTGCGTCTGTAGTTCCAGCTACTTGGAAGGCTGAGGCAGAAGGATCGCCTGAGCCCACAGGTCGAGACTGTGGTGGCCATGAGCGTGCCACTGCACTCCAGCCTGGGTGACAGAGTGAGACTCCAACTCATCACCTGTCATCCCAGCACTTTGGGAGGCTGGAGGCCGGAGGATAGCTTGAGCTTGAATGTTCAAGACCAACCTGGGCAACATAGCAAAACCTCATCTCTGCAAAAAATAAAAAAATTAGCCAAGTGTGGTGGTACATACCTGTAGTCCTAGCTACTTGGGATGCTGAGGCAGGAGGATCACCTGAGCTCAGGAGGTCAAGGCTGAGAAGCTATGATTATGCTACTGTACTCTAGCCTGAGTGACAGAGTAAGACCCCCAACTCAGATAAAAAAATTTTTGTGAATAAACAATAGAATAGGCAGAGGGAAGCTAGGAGGGCCTTGGAGATCAGGGTGTGGTCTCTGTAATTGTGTCAGTGCAGCCCACGAACAGGTGCTGCAGAACTCACTGCCTTTGGGGGAGTCGGTATCTTTTTGTATTTCTTTTTTTTTTTTGAGTCGGAGTCTCACTCTGTCGCCCTCGACCTGCTGGGCTCTGGCAATTCTTCCGCCTCAGCCTTGCAAGTAGCTGGAACTACAGGCGCACGCTACCATGCCCGGCTAATTTTTTGATTTATTATAGAGATGAGGTCTCGCCAAGTTGCCCAGGCGAGTCTCGAACCCACGGGCTCAGGCAATCCACTCACCTCAGCTTCCCACAACGCGGGATTATAGGCTGAGCCACCGAGCCCGGCTTCTTTTTGTATTTCATCGAACAATGCCTGACCCCCAGGTCTCCTTTTGGTCTTCAAAGCTGTGCTGTGAGCCCTCAGTTCCCTGACCTATACATTGAGTAGTGTCCCTTTCTTTTTTTTTTGAGTTGGAGTCTCACTCTGTCGCCCAGACTGGAGTGCAGTGGCCACTCCCGGCCACCGCAACCTCGACCTGCTGGGCTTGGGTGATCCTTCCGCCTCAGCCTTCCAAGTAGCCGGAATTACAGGCATGCACTACCACGCCCAGCTGATTTTTTGATTTATTGTAGAGATGAGGTCTCGCTGCCCAGGCGGGTCTCGAACCCGCAGGCTCAGGCAATCCACTCACCTCAGCCTCCCAAAGGCACGGGATTACAGGTTGAGCCACCGAGCCCGGCTTTTTTTTTTTTTTGAGTTGGAGTCTCACTCTGTCACACAGTCTGGAGTGCAGTGGCCGCTCCCGGCCACTGTAGCCTCGACCTGCTGGACTCCGGCGATCCTTCTGTCTCAGCCTTCCAAGTAACTGGAACTACAGGCATGTGCTACCATGCCCAGCTAATTTTTGATTTATTGTAGAGATGAGGTCTCGCCAGGTTGCCCAGGCGGGTCTCAAACCCGTGGGCTCAGGCAATGCACTTGCCTCAGCCCCCAAAGTGCTGGGATTACAGGCTGAGCCACCGAGCCCAGCCATCCCTTTCTTGAGGAAGGCAGGATGGTGAGGGGCCATGGAACTTCCACTTCAAGCACCATACCTCATTTTCTTTTTGCCTTTATTTTTGAGTTGGAGTCTCACTCTGTCGCCCAGGCCAGAGTGCAGTGGCACACTCATGGCCACCCCAGCATCGACCTGCTGGGATTCCAGCAATCCTTCCACCTCAACCTGCGAAGTAGCCAGAACTACAGACTAATTTTTTTTTCAAATTGTAGAGACAAGGTCTCACCAAGTTGTCCAGTTTGGTCTCAAACCCACAGGCTCAGGCAATCCACTTGCTTCGGCCTCCCAAAGTTCAGGGATTACAGGGTGAACCCCGAGCCCGGCCCATTCCCCATTTTCATCCTGGATAGTGCTGATTGGGTGGACAAGCCCCTGGTGTCTTCCAGTGATCCCAAGGAGCCCTCGGTCAGGGCTAGACATTTGCAACTTCCAGCATGGCCTTGCAGTGAAACTGAGGTTTTCTCTACCCAAGGCATCTTATTAAATATTTTTTTAATCTCTCTTGCATGTCTATGGTTTAAAATTCAAATAATGTGTCTTGACAGCAAAACCCAGCAGTCTCTTGTCTCCCCCTCCCTGTCCTGTTCCCTGTGGGCACCTGCTTTCAGATTCATTGAACTGTTTCTTCTGTACTAAGCCTCCATGGCTCTCGTGAGCAATTGATACTGCAATTTTTTGGTTTTGGATGTTATCTATTGACTTTCCATTCTGAAAGAGGAAATCCTGGTACAGGAACATACTTTTGATTAGATTACTAGACAGTGTTTGAATGATTTCGAGTATGTGACTGTTATTTACATCTGAGCCACACAGTGAATATAGTTATTTTTCCTTTTCTGTCGTGGTTCTTTTTTACTGCCTGTAGCAGGATGCCTGAAATGAGGTAGTTTATGAAGAAAAGGAGTTTATTTCCTACAGCTTTGAGGGCTGAGGGGAGTCCAAGGTTGAGGGGTTGTATCTGGTGAGGGTCTTTCTGAGGTGCTGTGGGGCGTTCCACGGCAAGGACTGGGTGTAAGTTGAGCGCTCTTGTTCTTCCTAGGATACCACCAGTCTCCCTGCCCTGGAAACCTACTAGTTTATAAGTGGGTGAATCCATTCTCGAGGCAGCGCTCCCATGACCCTGTCACCTCTTAAAGGCTCACCTCTCAGTCCCGCCACACTGGGAATTGAATTCCAACATGGAGGCTGGGCGCAGTGGCTCACGCCTATAATCCCAGCACTGTGGGAGACCGAGGTTAGAGGATTGCCTGAGCCCACAGGTTTGAGACCAGCCTGGGCAACTTGATGAGACCTCATCTCTACAGCAAATCAAAAAAAAATTAGCTGGGTGTGGTAGCGCGTGCCTGTAATTCCAGCTACTTGGAAGGCTGAGGCAGAAGGATCGCCTGAGTCCAGCAGGTTGAGACTGCGGTGACTGTGAGCGTGCCACTGCACTCCAGCCTGGGTGACAGAGTGAGACTCCTACTCAGTAAATAAATAAATAAATAAATAAATTCCATCATTGGTCTTGGAAGGGACAGCCATTCAACCGTAGCACCGTCCCCCTTCTTGTTTTCTGGGAGGTTAATGATTGTCATGTTTTGCTTGTCTGGCTCTTTGTGACTTTTTTTTTTTTTGAGTTGGAGTCTCACTCCATTGCCCAGGCTGGAGTGCAGTGGCACACGCTGATGGGGGTACCCCAGCGCTGACTTGCTGGGCTCTGGCGATCCTTCCGCCTCAGCCTTCCAAGTAGCTGGAACTGCAGTATGTGCTACCACACCTGGCTAGCCCCTTTGTGACTTTTCCTTGCGTCTGCCGTCTGCTGATTGGCAGCCGTAGATATCCCTGGTTCTACCCTTTCCAGTGTGTCTGAAGCACGGCCCCCTCGGAAAGCCTCTGCTCTCCTGAAGTGAAGTGCGTGTACTCCACCCAGCTTTTATTTTACTGAGACTGTTCAGACGGCCCCTGTGGATTGACTGAAGATTCATCTGACTGTTTCTGAGTGGTGCCGGAACAGCCGTAATTCTATTTATAGGAGCTGGGTCTTTCCTACTTCCTTTGGTATAAAACATCCTAAAGGATGATAATCGTTTTGTTTTCACCTAAACTGGATGAAATAAAAAGTTAGTGACCCCGTGTCTTTGCCCAACACGGACTTGGAAAAGTCTCCTGGAGTCTGCTGCCTGCTGTTCTCGTAAGCATGTCTGTGGGGTGTGCTCTGTAGGTGCCTCACCTGCCTGGCCTCGCTGTGGTGGGATCTTGGAAGAAGTGGGCAGAGGTGGCCCGAGGGGTGTGGCCTGCCTGCAAGGGGCACGTCAGGGGCCTGGGTTAAACTGCCTAGGGGTTGGCTGCATGCTTGGGTTCTCTTTACCCCCATCTGATGACCTCCTGATCATCCTGTTGACCCCAATCCATGCCATATTTCCTGGGGTTTGTCTCTGCCAAATGTGACCTGTGTCACTATGTGGTAGAGTTGTTGCTCACAGTCAGTGTGACAGACAGCAGTGTGGTCTGTAAGATGGGCTTTGCAGCTAGTGAACTTGAGAAGCCCACCAGGACCTTCCAGGCCTCCCTCCCTAGTCTTGGAGCTGGGACCCCTCAGAGCATCTACACAGAGGGACCTGGAGTTAGCTCCCCGCCAGCTTTGGGATGAAAGGGAGCATGGGATCGGAAAAATCCCTATTCCCCAAAGGGCAACCATCATCATTCTTAGAGTAGGACCATCCTGTGGAGAGAGGACAAAGCCAGAGGAGTCATTTAAATTTTTCCTGTAGAACAAAAAATAGGCTAGACACAGTGGCTCACATCTATAATCCCAGCACTTCAGGAGGTGGAGGCAGGAGGATTGCTTGAAGCTGGGAGGTCAAGACCAGCCTAGGCAACATAGCAAGACTCCATCATCTCTGTTTAAAAAATAAAATAAAAAGAATAGGTTGGGCATGGTGGCTCACACCTATAATCCCAGCATTTGGGGAGGCCAAGGTGAGAGGACTGCCTGAGCCCATGGATTTGAGACCAGCCTGGGCAACTTGGGAAGACCTCATCTCTACAAGAAATCCAAAAAAATTAGTCGAGTATGGTAGCACGTGCCTGTAGTTCCAGCTGCTTGGAAGGCTTAGCCCAGCAGGTAGAGACTGCGGTGGCCATGAGCATGCCGCTGCACTCCAAACTGGGTGACAGAGTGAGACTCCAATTCAAAAACATAAATACTTAAAAGCATCACCAGCTGCTTGTGGGGAGATGCTCACAGGGGCAGGAGTGGCCACTGGAAGGCCAGTGAGAGGGAGCTGCTGCCGTCCAGGAGGGAGCCCCTGCTGTCCAGGAGGGAGCCCCGTGACTGTCCCGGTGGGGGTCCCTGGAGGTGGGAGAAGTGGTTGGGTTTGAGGCGTGTGTGGAGGGGTGTCCCCTGCGGGGGCTGATGGAATGGACCAAGTGGATTCTGGAGAAGGTGGGCTAGACTTCAGGCTCAGGCCCAGGGCAGCGTGGTGATGGGGTATCCTGGGATGACGAGAGCCGGACTGGCTGGGACCTGTGAGGGAGTGCAGTCGTTTCAGGCTGCATCATGCTCAGCAGGGACGTGCACAGTGGAAGCTGGGCGACTGAGCAGTGGCTGTGGGCAGGGGACTCTGGACCCTGCAGGCGCCGACAGGCCTCACATCTGCCCCCTCCCTGCCTCCTGCCCACAGTGATCAACAAATACAAGCGCAGGCGATTTCAGAAAACCAAGAACCTGCTGACGGGAGAGACCGAAGCCGACCCGGAAATGATCAAGGTAACCAGGAGCACAGCCTGGCACCAGGCCACCACACTTTCCCTGCCACCACGCTGAGCCGCCTGTGGGCCTCATCCAGCTCTTCCCCTCCCTGAGCCTCAGCTTCCCACTCTGGGAAATGGCCTGAGAGTTGGCTGCTCTGACAAGGGTTCTCAGAGCCAGTGCTGTGGAGTGCGTGCTCAGTGCTCGCGCCGCAAGCCTCTTGCCAGCCTGGGAGGGAGCTCTGTCACCAGTCCCGTTTCAGATAGGACATTGCCTGAAGTCTCAGCCAGGAAGTGGCAGAGCCGGGGTTCACAGCCAGAGCCCGGGCTCAGCTAGTACTGAGCAGGCACACAAGAATGCGTCTCTAGTGGGAATCACAGGATGTATGTGTAATTGCTGTCACCCCTGGTGGACTGGGGCCCTGTGGGAGTTAACCTGCCTCTCAGCAGGGTTGTGTCCCCCTGGGCAGGTGTGGAGCCTGCTGTTGTGAGGTTGGGCTTTGCAGCCTGGCTGCCACCCAGGCCCGTCTCTGCCTCTGCGGCCTCGGTCTTATGCTCTGCAAGTCGGGTGCATCCTGGGTGGTGGAATCCACAGACCCAGGTGAGCCCTCCGCCAGCAGCCATGTGGTGGCTGATGCCCTGCTGTCAAGGTTGTCCTGGGGGCACTGGGGAGGAGGTGAGCAGAGGCCGATGTCCCGAGCACCTCCACCCACCTGAGGCCACCCCCATCTCTCCCCAGAGGGCCGAGGACTATGGGCCTGTGGAGGTGATCTCGCACTGGCACCCCAACATCACCATCAACATCGTGGATGACCACACGCCGTGGGTGAAGGGCAGTGTGCCCCCTCCCCTAGACCAGTGTAAGCTCCCCACCCTGCCAGCACGTGCAAGGCCCCCAGGAGGGTGCTCTGGGCCCATTTCTTGCCTTTCCTGGCACGGGCCCAAAAGGTCTATATTCCCACCTGCCCTGCTCCTGTCTCCCACATCTCCCACATCCCCACCCCTGGTAACCACAGGACTGGACACCACGTGCCAGAACTGATCCACAGATGAGTCTCATCCAGCCCACGAGCTGTTTTCAAAAATTGTGTATCAGAGCAAGCATGGTAGCTCGTGTAATCCTAGCACTTTGGGAAGTGGAGGCGAAAGGATTACCTGAGCCCAGGGATTCGAGACCAGCCTGGGCAACTTGGTGAAACTTCATCTCTACACTAAATAGAAAAATTAACCGGGTGGGCTGGTACATGCCTGTAGTCACAGCTATTTGGGAGGCTGAGCCCAGAGGGTTGAGGCTACGGTGGCTATGAGTGTGCCACTGCACTCCAGCTGGGCGACCGAGTGAGACTCAGACTCAAAAAAAAAAAAAGAAATTTCATGTTAGTTGCCAATTTTTTTTTTTTTGAGTTGGAGTCTTACTCTGTCGCTCAGACTGGAGTGCAGTGGCCGCTCCCGGCCACCGCAGCCTCGCCTGCTGGCTGCTGGGCTCCGGCGATCCTTCCAAGTAGCTGGAACTACAGGCGCATGCTACCACGCCCAGCTAGATTTTTGATTTATTGTAGAGATGAGGTCTCACCAAGTTGCCCAGGCGGGTCTCGAACCTGTGCGCTCAGGCAATCCGCTCACCTCAGCCTCCTAAAGTGCTGGGATTACAGGCTGAGCCGAGTTGCCAACTTTTAAAATTGAGACAATATCACTTAAAATTTAAATTCAGATTTCCAAAAAATTAGCTGGGTGTGGTAGTGTGTGCCTGTAGTTCTGGCTCCTTGGAAGGCTGAGGCGGAAGGATCGCCTGAGCCCAGCAGATGGAGGCTGTGGTGGCCGGGAGCGTGCCACTGCACTCCGGTCTGGGTGACAGTAAGACTCCAACTCAAAAAAAAAAAAAAAAATTCAGATTTCTGACTTCTTTTATGAAACTGGGGTATGTGGCCAGCCATGGGCAGCCGTGGGCCAGAGCTGGGCCGCAGCTGCCCCCTTTGCCTGGGGCCTGCCCACCTTCTCCACCCACTCCCCTCCATCGAGGGCAGGGGGCCCCTTCAGCTCCTCAGGGCGCAGCTCAGAAATGTCCCCTACCCTACTGCCTGTCTGAGTGGTGCCCCACCCGCCCGCAGACGTGAAGTTCGACGCTGTGAGCGGCGACTACTACCCCATCATCTACTTCAACGACTACTGGAACCTGCAGAAGGACTACTACCCCATCAACGAGAGTCTGGCCAGCCTGCCACTCCGCGTCTCCTTCTGCCCACTCTCACTGTGGCGCTGGCAGCTCTATGCCGCTCAGAGCACCAAATCGCCCTGGAACTTCCTGGGCGACGAACTGTACGAGCAGTCAGACGAGGAGCAGGACTCCGTGAAGGTGGGTGCTGGCCAGGGTGGGGCTTCTCGGCACCTTCCTGGCTGCAGGAGGCCAGGGGGAAGTGGATCAAGCCGTGGCTGCGGGACCTCCCGCCTGGGGCGCGCCCCTGTCCAGTTTCACAACCTCCCAGGCCCCTCCCTGCAGTAGCAGGAGGTGGCACTCGATCCTTCAGCCTGGCTGACTCAGGGTCCCAGTCCCTGAGGCTTTCTGCTTGCTTGGCCAGGCCCGCTGGATCTGGACCTGCCCCTCTGTGCTTCTGTCCCCAACCCTGTCCCCTGGCTTTGGCTCTCACTCCGTGTCTGCACTCTTACTGTGTCCTCCAGCATCTGTGTCTGTGACTACGTGGAGGCAGCTTTGCCTGCCTGGGGCTGTTGTTTCTGTTCTCGCTTCTCTCACACACAACCCCCCCCCCGCTGTTGGGCTCTGCATCCCTTGGCATTGTCTGTGCGTCTCTCCTCTGTGTGCAGCACCCTCTTCCTTCCCCTCTCCCCTCCCACCCAACTCTGCCTTGCTCTCTTCCTGGCTGTCACGTCCTTGCCCTCCTGGGTGGCCCTGGGGCAGCTCTGTGGGGAAGGTCAGTGGAGGACAAGAGGAGGCTGGCTGGCGGAGGTGCTGCTCCATCAACTCCCGGGTGGGGGAGGGCAGTGCTCACCAGTGTCCCCCCTCAGGTGGCCCTCCTGGAGACCAACCCCTACCTGCTGGCACTCACCATCATCGTGTCCATCATCCACAGTGTCTTTGAGTTCCTGGCCTTCAAGAACGGTAGGGACAGGACCCTAGGGCCAGGGTGGCCCCCTTCTTCTCCTCTCCCCTCCGCACATCCTCCCCGTCTGGGCTCTTTCAGCCCCACTTTCTAGAGGCCTAGTGAGCTGGAGAGGGGTGGTGGCCCCAAAACTCCCAACCCAGAAACTCCCACTCACTGGGCAGGGGGCTGGGCCGGCTGCCGGGAAGCAGGGCCGGGGATCTCCATGCCAAGAGCAGGGAAGCCCCGGAGCTGCTCCTGCCACCCTGCCGGAAGGCTGCTTGCCAGAAGGCCCTTGGGCTGAGTGGATGGGCCGCCTGAATGGGAAGGCTCCTGGGTTCTAGGCTGCTGACAGTGCTGAATCCGTCCAGCATTTAGGGGGTGGCCACATGCCAGAGGTGCCTGGTCACCTCACCAGGTAGCCCCTGAGGAGCCCGAGGCTCAGGGAGGTTAGGTTACTTGCCCACAGTCACATAGCTCCCAGGTGGTAGCCGGTGCCAGCCCCCACTTCCCCACTTTCATCTTGCAGGCCGCGCGGGCCACGCGTTCCTTCCCTAGAGCACCCCAGTCCAAGAGGTGGCAGCTTGCCACCCTGTAGCTCCTGGGAGTGGCAGGAGCAATAGCACTATTCTCACTATTATTCAGACGCTTTTGCCATTGGTGAGAGCTGCCTCCTAGAAGAATGTAGCGTCGTGACTGCATGGAAGCTGCTGCCGGCCAGCAGTGTGGGGCACTGACTGTGCCTGGCCAGCACCGTCTCTCTGGACCCTTCTGTTGACTGTGGGCAGGGTTGGCTGGGGCCCCGCTTTTTCCGATGAGAAACGAGGCACACGAAGTTCTGGTCCCTCACTCAAGGTCACACAGTAGGGGGGCATGAGCCCCACCCTGCACCCCATGGCGTGCTACCTCCCTGGTCTAAAGACGGGCTCAGGTCCACCCGCCCCCACCAGAATTCTGTCTCCACACCCGCTCTTTTCAATCTAGATGGGGGATGGGGTTGGTCTGCTGGGCGGGGCGGGTGGGGTAACCCTGTGTAGTGTGTTGGAGCCCTGGGGTGGGGGCTGGCAAATAGGCCAGAATTCACAGCCCCGATTCTCTGGATGCAAACCTGGCCCTGACTGCGCCACCGCAGGCCGCGATACAACAGGCATTTTGAAGGATCGGCCTCCTGTGGCTGCAGTCAGGCCATCAGCCTGGCCAGGATCAGAGTGGTACCTATGGGGAGACTGAGGCTCAGAGGGCCACGGCTGGCCTGGGTCCTCCAGGCGGGGTCCAGGCAGAGCACCAGAAGCAGCTCCTTGTTTGTGCCCCAACAGTGTCTGTGGGCTAGTTCCTTCAGGGTCTCAGGGTTGAGGCTGGAGGGGGGTCTCGAAGCCCATGCCCAGATCTTCCCAGGGAAGCGGGTCAA
Source organism: Cephalopachus bancanus (assembly GCA_027257055.1). NCBI lineage: Eukaryota > Metazoa > Chordata > Mammalia > Primates > Tarsiidae > Cephalopachus > Cephalopachus bancanus. The sequence continues at coordinate 770,930 of JAPVLO010000583.1, read as the reverse complement.
CTCCACGGCAGGGCACAGACCCAGCATCCATCTGGATTCTGCCAGGCTGTGCAGCCTTGGGGAAGCAGCTTCCCTGACAAGCCCTCAGCCCCTGGTGAGTGGTGTGGTAAGTTGCGCCATGGCAGCTGTCACCGTCACCATCTGTTGAGGGCCTGTGCCCTGGGGTACTGGGTGCTGACGTCCCACTGGAGGGCCTTGGGGGTCCTCCCTGTCATGTGCTCCTGGGTACCCGGTGAGCAGGACTCTTCCTGGGAGGGAGGAGGCGTGTTTATCCTCTCCCCTGGATCCAACCCTGCTCCAGGGCCTGAGGGGCATGGTAGGCCAGGGGTGCCTGAGGAGCTGCAGGGGGGCTTGAGACTCCTCACCCTCCCGATCCCCCACCTCCTGTGTACAGACATCCAGTTCTGGAACAGCCGGCAGTCGCTGGAGGGCCTGTCCGTGCGCTCCGTCTTCTTTGGCGTCTTCCAGTCTTTTGTGGTTCTACTCTACATTCTGGACAACGAGACCAACTTCGTGGTCCAGGTCAGCGTCTTCATCGGGGTCCTCATTGACCTCTGGAAGATCACCAAGGTCATGGATGTCCGGGTAAGACCAGGCACCCTGCCGCCCCAGGGCTGCAGGGGCTGGGAGGGGGATAGTCTGGCCCAGCCAGGCCCTGGAGCTGGCCCCCGGGGGTTTCCCAATGCCTGCCTCACTCCCAGGACTGAGGGGATTTTCACACCAGGGGATTTTTCAGGTCACACGTGGGGCAGGGGAACTGGGAACTGTGGGAAAGGGCAGGGGCTGGTTCTGGTCCGGGAGGTGGGAGCTGGCGTGGTAGCTGACCACGACCTCCCTCACCCGCAGCTGGACCGGGAACACAGGGTGGCAGGAATCCTTCCCCGCCCGACCTTCAAGGACAAGTCCACGTATATCGAGTCTTCCACCAAAGTATACGACGATGTGAGTGTCCCACACAGCCACGCCATGGCAGCGGTAGCCGTCAAGCACCCTCGCGCCCCTGAGGGACTGGGGGCCGGGCCGTCTGCCTGCTGGGCCCTCACCTTACACCTGTGTCACATGCCAGGTTTCCCCACCTGCCTTACTACTTCCCGGCTGAGTCCAGAGTCCCAGAGCGACCTGGAAATTCCCGTACCCAGCCTGCCGGGCCAGGTGTGGGTGGGCGAGGGCGGGAACGGGATGCCGGGTGGGGCCTGGGAGCCGGGCCCAGCCCGCCTGTGCCTGGCAGATGGCGTTCCGGTACCTGTCCTGGATCCTCTTTCCCCTCCTGGGCTGCTACGCGGTCTACAGCCTCCTGTACCTGGAGCACAAGGGCTGGTACTCCTGGGTGCTCAGCATGCTCTACGGCTTCCTGCTGACCTTCGGTGAGCTGCCCTGCCCGCCCCTGCTGTGACGCAGCAGCCCCCAGGCCAGCCCGGCCCCGCCCGCCCGGGGCTCGAGAGCCAGGGTGGGATGGTGACAGCCCGCAGTGGGCAGGAGTGGATGTGGGGGGCACCTGGCCCCATCTGGGGCTACGGGGGCTTCTGGGAGGACACGAACAGGTTTCAGTCCCCGACCTCGGAAGCATTTTGTCTTGTGGGGACCCCAGAGAGCAAACAGGCAGCTAGCCAAGTCTCAGGGAGTCGCGAGTGCCACAAAGTGCAGAGGCAGGGGTACAGGTTAGGGGGCCGGGGACTCCTCCCAGGAGAGGGCACTTAAACTGAGGCCTCAGCAATCCAGGAGGGAGCCAGGCAAAGATCTGGCGAGGGAAGGCAGAGCAGGTGCAAAGGCTCCGGTCGTTGAGGGCGGCCAGCATGGCGGGGGCAGAGTGGGTGAGGGGAAGGGGCGAGAGCGCAGTCCTGCTCACAGGCATCCCCCCCGCAGGCTTCATCACCATGACACCCCAGCTCTTCATCAACTACAAGCTGAAGTCCGTGGCGCACCTGCCCTGGCGCATGCTCACCTACAAGGCCCTCAACACTTTCATAGACGACCTCTTCGCCTTTGTCATCAAGATGCCCGTCATGTACCGGATCGGCTGCCTGCGAGATGGTGAGGCCAGTGGGTGGGGGCACCAGCAGGACACAGGCAGGACGAGGGCCCTGGGATTAGGGGCCTGCCCCAGGCGGAGGCCTGTTCTGAGAGGCCCGCCTGCTGTGGCTGGACCAGCCCTGAGTCACCCGCCCCCTCCCCTCTCCCCCCTCCCCCAGATGTGGTCTTCTTCATCTACCTCTACCAACGGTGGATCTACCGCGTCGACCCCACGCGGGTGAACGAGTTTGGCATGAGTGGAGAGGACCCGACCACAGCCGCCCCCGTGGCCGAGGCTCCCACGGCAGCAGGGGCCCTTATGCCTGCGACCACCACCACAGCCGCCGCCGCCAGGGAGGAGGCTCCGGGCGTCCCTGTCCGCCAACCCCACCCAGGGGACCACCTCTGTCAGTGAGCCCCAGGAAGCCCCTCCAAAGCCAGCAGATGTCAAGAAAAAGGATTAGCTGTGACCGGCCCCCCATCCACCCTGGCTCCTGGCAACCACCATCCCTGCCTCCCGGCCCCTCGCCTCCCCTCCCTGTCGCCCTTTCCCTGGACAGATCAGGCCGGGCGACAGGAGGCCTCCCTTGGGCCAGGGCCCAGTGTGGGGCGTGGGGCCAGGGCAGGCCAGGGCTTGTTGTTCGTGGAGGCGCTGTCTGTCCGTCTGTCCCCGTTTCCAGCCATCTCGCCCTGCCAGCCCAGCACCGGTGGGAATCATGGTGAAGCCAGCGTGGCGCTGCCGAGGGGGTGGGCCCGGCGGGGGCAGGGCCAGGGCCCTTTCCGGGCCCGTGGCCATCCATCATCTTGTCCCTCGTCCCGACCAGCTCCCCCTCCCAGACCGCCACCCTTTAACACAGTCTGGATTTAATAAATTCATATGGGTGTTTAACTTAAACTCAACAACTGCCCCTCTCCCGTGCTTCCTTCCTGCCGCCTGGAGAGCAGCTTTGGGACGGATCTCCAGGGTCCCTATGTGGGATGCTGGGCTGTGAGCCCCTGCTGGGAGCTGGCTTCTGCCGGGCTCCTCACTTCTTCCCTCTCGCAGCACTCAGGGGACCCCATCGTGTCCCAGGTTGCAGGCTCCAGAGAAGCTGCTTGCAGGTCTTACTGTAGCCCACGACGTCTCCAGCCGCCAGTGAGTGGTGGCGCCCACCGCCCTGCTGCACCCTGGACCTGGCTTCCCCATCAGCAGTCAGGGCGTCTGGGCAAGTGCCCTGCCCTCTGGGCCCCCGCTGCTCCCCCCCAGGCTGTGGGTGCAGGATGGAGCCTTAGCAGGCCTGCATGGTGCCTGGCTGTGGTGCCCCGTGGCTGCTGGGGTGTCCTTAGTACCCCCAGAACTGCCTGTGGGTGAGCCCGGCCAAGCCCTTTGCACAGGGCACTGTGCCTTCCCACTCTAGTCCCTGGCGCTGAGACCTGCACCCACACCATAGATGAGCGGACCTTACCCGTACTCCCGGGGACTCTCAGAGTGGTCTCGTCAGTACTGCAGAGAGAGGATGCCCAGGGCTGAGGACCACGCCAGGCTCTACTTACCACCCCACCCACAGAGCCAGGCAGGCATCCTTGAGGTGCTGGGAGATGCCAGGGTTCAGAGTCCTGCACTGTACATGCACAAACAGGGTACTGGTCTCCATCCCCAGGGCAGCCACAGAGCTCCATTCCTTCCCCTGCTCTACATCATTCCGTGGCTCCCCAGGGTCTTGGAGCAACTCCTGGCTCTGCACCACAGCTTCTCTTATGGGCTCCTAGGAACATAGGTGGGACAGACCTCAGGGCTGGGAGGCGTGGACTCCCCGCCACCTTGACTCCCTGGCCTTATCACCCCCCTCCTCCTCCCCACATAGCCCCACACACGAGACTTTGACAGACCCTATCAGCTACACCCCACAATTGCGTGAGTTTCACCTCTTCACTTTCCTGGGATCGCCTGGTCCAGGCCCCTCCTCACCCCCTGGGGTCCCCACCCAGTGTCCTCCCTGGTCGCCTGTCTCAGTCCTATTTACTCCCAAGTCAGCAGCAGAGGGAACTTTCTCTTTTTTGAATTGGAGTTTCACTCTGTTGCCCAGGCTTGAGTGCAGTGGCACGTTCACGGCCACCACAGCCTTGACCTGCTGGGCTCAGGAGATCCTTCCGCCTCAGCTTTCCAAGTAGCTGGAACTACAGGCACGTGCCGCAACGCCCAGCTAATTTTTTGATTTCCTGTAGAGATGAGGTCTCGCCAAGTTGCCCAGGCAGGTCTTGAACCCTCGGGTTCAGGCAATCCTTTCACCTCAGGCCTCTGAAAGTGCTGGGATTATAGGCGTGAGCCACCACGCCCAGTCTAGAGAGAATTTTCTAAAGCATACACCTGACTCTGTCTGGTCCCTGCTCAGAACCTGGAAGAAGAGCCCCAGCTCCTTACGGGGGAGTGAGACCTTGCTGGAGGACTTGTTCCCAGCAGCAAGCCCAGTCTCGCTTGCTCTGCCTTATCATGGTGTCTAGCTCCACGCTCTAGAACATGCTCTTGCCCCTACTTGGAGCATGCTCTTGGAACACAACCCCTCCTCACCTCACCCCGTGTGCCCTCCAGGTTGTCCCTCCGTTGCCTCCTCCTCTAGGAAGCCCTCTTTGACACCCAAGTTCTTTGCGCTCTCTCCTAGAAGACTCATCCACTCTAGGTCACCACTGGGGATACGTCCTTCAGTCTTCTCCACTGGACAGAGACCCATGAGGGCATAGCCAGGGCTGTCTTGGTCACTGCTGTGCCCCTGGCATAGGGCCAAGCGCAGAGGAGGGGCTTCAGGAATGTCGGCTGAGTGTGGATTTGGACGATTCTGATCTTCACTAACTTTCTTTTTTTTTTGAGTTGGAGTTTCCCTCCGTCGCCCAGACTGGAGTGCAGTGGCTGCTCCTGGCCACCGCAGCCTCGACCCGCCGGGCTCCAGCGATCCTTCTGCCTCAGCCAGAATTACAGGCGTGTGCTACCACGCCTGGCTGATTTTTGATTTATTGTAGAGAGGAGGTCTTGCCAAGTTGCCCAGGCAGGCCTCAAACCCACGGGCTCAGGAAATCCACTCACCTCAGCCTCCCAAAGGCGTGGGATTACAGGCTGAGCCACAAGCCCGGCAACAAACGTTTTTGAGACCTGACATTAGCAAGGGGTTAAGGGGAATCAGGTGGACTTCTGGTTCTATGCTAATAGGAGCCTCTATTTGTTACTCCTTATCGTGAGCCAGCTCTAGTCTTAAGTGCTGAATGTGTTTGGCTTTATCCACTAAATTTAATATTATAATACTCTGCCAGGCGTGATGGCTCACATCTGTAATCCCAGCACTTTGGGAAGCCATGCCTAATCTTTTTTATTTTTTTAGTAGAGATGAGGTCTTGCTGTGTTTGCCCAGGTGGGTCTTGAACTCATGGACTCAAGTGATTCTCCTGTTTCTGCCTCCCAAAGTGCCGGGATTTTATAGGCGTATTTTCTGTCTGTCTCTCTCACTTGGATTTCAGCTCCTGAATGGCAAAGGCTTTTTGCCTGTTGTGCTGCTTGCTAAGTACCTGACACTGTTTTGTTTTGTTTTGTTTTGTTTTGTGAGTTGGAGTCTCTATCACACAGGCTGGAGTACAGTGGTATGCTGCTCACAGCTACCGCAGCCTTGACCTGCTGGGCTCTGGTGATCTTTCTGCCTCAGCCTTCCAAGTAGCTGGAACTACAGGTGCACACCACCACACCTGGCTGATTTTTTGATTTACTGTAGAGATGAGGTCTTGCCAAGTTGCCCGGCTGGTCTCAAACCTGTGGGTCCAGGCAATCCTCTCATCTTGGCCTCCCAAAGTGCTGGGGTTACAGACTTGAGCCACCATGCCTGGCTTTAGTGTCTGACACCGTTACTCCGTGTGTGATAACTCTATAAGTTGAATGTTCACAATAATCACATTGAGCATGGGTTATTTATCTTCACCTAGCAGATGAGAAGACCAAGGCCCAGAGAAATTAAAATGTTTCCAAGGTCACACAGAGTCTTGTGACACAAGTGTTTGGAACATGAAATATTTAGAACAATTCCTGGCCCATGTGGGAGGTATATACAAGTATCAACTATTATTACCAGTTATTTAATCCTCAGCTCCATCCTATTTTTAGGCCCACTTTACAGATGCAGAAACAAAAGCTCAGAGATTAATTTAGTTGCCTGAGGGCACACAGCTGGTGAGTAGGTGGGAGACCTGGGATTTGAACCGAGTAGTTTGATTCTAGACCTTCCAATCATCCAATCACAACCTCTCTTGTGATGCTCTTGTAATACATAGACTGCAGCGAGCAGGCCAAATCCAGCCACCACCTGTTTTATACGGTTTTTCTTTCTTTTTTTTTGTTTCAGGGTCTCGCTCTGCAGCCCAGGCTGGAGTGCAGTGGCATGATTAGGGCTTACTGCAACCTCAACCTCCTGAGCTCAAGCGATCCTCCCATCTCAGCCTCCCGAGTAGCTGGGTCTACAGGCACACGCCACCACACATTTATTTATAGAGACTGGGTCTTGCTATGTTGCCCAGTCTGGTATCGGGCTCCTGGCCCCAAGTGATCCTCCCAATTTGACCTCCCAAAGTGCTGTGATTACAGGTGTGAGCTACTGTGCCCAGCTGACTTTTATTTTTATTTTTATTTATTTTTTGAGTTAGAGTCTCACTCTGTCACCCGGACTGGAGTGCAGTGGCCGCTCCCGGCCACCGCAGCCTCGCCTGCTGGGCTCTGGCGATCCTTCCGCCTCAGCCTTCCGGGTAGCCGGAATTACAGGCATGCGCTACCACGCCCGGCTCAGGCAATCCACTCACCTCAGCCTCCCAAAGGCGCGGGATTACAGGCTGAGCCACCGAACCCGGCTTATTTTTATTTTTGAAGATGGGATCTCGCTATGATGCCAAAGCTGGACTCAAACCCCTGGGCTCAAGTAATTCTGCCTCAGCCTCCTGTGTAGCTGGAGCTACAGACACAATCCACTGTGCCTGGCTTATATTTTTGAAAGGTTGGAAAAAATCTAAAGAGGAATATGTCATAAGAAAAGTATATGAAATTCAAATTTTGATATCCATCACATAATGTTTTACTGAAACACAGCCATATTCGCTTATTTCTCTGCTGCCTGTGACTGTTTTTGTGCAGTGGCAGAGTTGAGAGTTGAGACCATTTGGCCCTCAAAACCTAAAGCCTAGCACATTTGCCATCTGACCCATTGCACACAAAGTTGACTCTGAGAGTTAGTTCTCCAATTTGAGCCCACATCTGTTTCACATGAAGAACCGAGGGCTACACTTTGTGAACTGCCACTGTACACTATTCTGCCTCCCATAAGCAGCTTTCAGGCCTGAATTGGTGAGTGTAGGGCCCTAGTGCCATGGCATACAGCAGGTGCTCAATGTGTGTAGAATGAATCAATGAGCCCACCTGGGCCATGAACGAAGAGGTGGAACACCCACATTTTACACAAGCAGACATAGGGAGAACCCCGAACCCTAACTCTGAGGTCTAAGGGTATGTGGCATCCACACTAGAACCTAATAGTCACCCAGTCATTCTCAGGGACATAGGAAGCTTAGGAATGTGACCCAGCCAAACGGCTGCCCCTTTCAGCCTCAGTGTCTTCCACAATAATCCCAATTCTGCCACATGCTTCTGGTGCTGGCCCTTTACACAGGGCCTGGGCACACAGGTGGATACTGTCATTACTTTAGATTGAGGTACTAAGCCTTTGAGCTCCAAGCGCTCTGGACTATTTCTAGGTAACTTGAAGGAACTGTGGGGAGGAACAAAACAATAAAAACATCGATCCATTCATTTGATAAACATTACTGGGCACCTATGGTGTTCCAGGTGCTGCTCTAGGTGTTGGACATACGAGAAACAAAACAGAAATTCGGAAGCGGACGTTCTAGCTTTAAACGTTATTATGATGCCGGGCGCAGTGGCTCAAGCCTGTAGTCCCAGCACTTTGGGAGGCCGAGGCGAGAGGATTGTCTGAGTCCAGGGGTTCGAGATCAGCCTGCGCAATTTGTCGAGACCTCGTCTCTACAATAAATAAAAAAATTAGCCGGGCGTGGTGGCATGCGCCTGTATTTCCAGCTGCTTGGAAGGTTGAGGCAGAAGGATCGCCTGAGCCCAGCAGGTGGAGGCTGCGGTGGCCGGGAGCGCGCCACTGCACTCCAGCCTGGGCCACAGAGTGAGACTCCGGCTCAAAAAAAAAAATTATCTTTATGCTCAATTTACAGTTGAAGAAATTGAGGTGTAGCGAGACATTGGAGGTTTGAGGAAGACCATTATCATCAATGACAGCCGTAAGTCCTGGCGGCCTCCCGATGCTGAAGCTTCCCTTTCAGCCTGAGAAACCGCAGGTTCAAGTCCCACTGGGAGACCAAGGTGAGGGAGCTGTTTCCCGGCTTGCTCCGTGGGTAGCGCGCGAGTGGCCCCAAGCAGACTTCAGTTGTCTGGTCCAGAGCAAGGGGCCGCGACGCCGGGCCAGCCCACCCCTCCAGAGCGCCCGGCCTCCCTTTCCCGGCCGGCCCCGCCCCCGGGGTCACGTGACGCGTGGGGGTTTTCCCGTTCCCCTGGCGTGACGTCACGGCGGGGTCCGGGCCAATGGACGCACAGGCCGGCGGCGCCGGGGAATTCCGCCGCCCCGCCCCCGCCCGCCGCCCGCCCGGCCCGGCCCGGCGCCCCCCGCAGCCCCGGGCGCCGCGCGTCCTGCCCGGCCAGCGGCCCCAGCCCTCGCGCCGCTCGCCCGGACTCGCGATCGTCCGCCGGACCGTGCCGCCCGGCCTGCCCGCGCGTGCGCTTCGTTCTGGGCCGGCCTCCGGGCCGTGCGTCCCCGCTGCCGGGCCATGCCGAGTCGCCGCGTCGTCAGGCCGTCCGCCGCGCCGGAGCTGGGGGCCTTGGGTGAGCGGAGCGGGGGCTCGGGAGGGGGCCTGGCGCGGGCTGGAGAGGCCGGGCTTCTGCGGCCCGGGACTAGTCTGGGGGTTCCTACAGGAGTCTGGGGCTTTCGCGGGGGCGCGGTGAGGGCTCCGGACACGCTGTATGAGAAGCAGTCAGGGGGTGATGAGGGGGTCCGGCCCGAGGTACGAGCCAGGCGTCCCGCTGTAGAGTGAGAAGGGGGCGGGGCCTGAGCCTGAGGCAAAGAAGGGGGCGGGGCCTGACTCGACTGGGCGAGGGGCGGGGCCTGGCTCGGAGAGGGCGGAGCGGGAGCTGCCCTCCGGGGGGCCACGGGGGCGGGGCCCGGCTCCGAGAGGGCGAAAAGGGGGAGCCTGCCCCGCGGAGGGGCGGGCGCCGGCCCTGACGGCGAGCGGGGGGCGGGGCTGAGCTCAGAGAAGGAAGCCGGGCTCCGCGGGCCGAGGGGGCGGGGCCCTAAGGCACCGAAGGGGCCGGGACTCGAGTCTGGCTGAGAGAAGGGGAAGGGCCTGTTCAGAAAAGGGGCGGGGCCTGACGAGAGAGTAAGGAGGGGGCGGGGCTTGCGTCGAGACGGAGAAAGGGGCGGGCTCGAGCCTGGAAAAGTAACCGGGTGAGGGCTGACCCGGAGAGGAGGAAGGCGGTGGAGGCTTTTCTAGCTGAGGTTGAGAAGGGGTCTTCCAGGCCTTAAGGGGCGGAAGATGCAGGACCTGAGTGTGATGAAGTGTGGGATGAATGACAGAAACGAAAGACCAGAGCTTGTCCCTGATTTTTAGGAAGGGAAGCTTGGCTGGCGATAAGGGAGCGGGGTCTGATCCAAAGAGGAGGGTTAGGAGAGGAAGAGGCTGGGGCTTGGGAGGGTCTTTGGTCCTCAGTCTCTGGTCCTCCATCACCTCCTGAGACATGCCTCCCTCTCTGCAGGGTCCGCCGACCTGCCCCCGCTCTCGATCTCCGTTTCCAGGACCACGGGTGAGCAGTCCCCCACAGTCCCCACCCACTTGCACACGCAGGGTGGCATTAGGGGGGCCCTGTGGAGACAGCATTGGGCACGCCTCAGTCTGGGGGGTGTTCCAAGGTCCCCCTCAGCTTTCCCCTGATGGGCTGTGTCTCTCCCTGCTCATTGAGATGGGCCCCCTAGGTTTTCCTACTTCCCGGGGCAGTTAGTATGACAGGTAACACTAACCACAGCCCTGCGTGGTGGTTCACGCGTGTCATCCCAGCATTTTGGGAGGCGAAGGCGAGAGGATTGCCTGAGTCCAGGGGTTCGAGACCAGCCTGGGCGACCTGGCGAGACCTCATCTCTACAATAAATCAAAAAATTAAGCCGGGCGTGGTGGCACATGCCTGTAGTTCCAGCTACCTGGAAGGCTGAGATGGAAGGATCGCCTGAGCCTAACTGGTCGAGGCTGCAGTGAACTGTGAGTATGCCACTGCATTCCAGCCTGGGCGACAGAGGGAGACTCCAACTCAAAAAATAAATAAATCAACAAAAAATTAAGCCGGGCTCGGTGGCTCAGCCTGTAATCCCGCGCCTTGGGAGGCTGAGGTGAGTGGATTGACTGAGCCTGTGGGTTCGAGACCCGCCTGGGCAACTTGGTGAGCCTTCATCTCTACAATAAATCAAAAAATTAGCTGGGCGTGGTAGCGTGCGCCTGTAGTTCCGGCTACTTGGAAGGCTGAGGCAGAAGGACCACCGGAGCCCAGCAGGTTGAGGCTGCGGTGGCTGGGAGCGGCCACTGCACTCTAGTCTGGGCAACAGAGGGAGACTCCAACTAAAACAAAATAAAACAAAACAAAAACAAAAAACAGGCAAACAAACAAAAAACACTAGCCACCTATTCACTCAAGGAGCCCTCTTTCGAGATTTCACTGTGGTGTAGCAGAAGGTAATGATTGCCATCCTGGGCTCTGGAGTTGGGGTTTTCATGCTGCTGCCACCACCCCCTCACTGTGTGGATGTGTACAAGCCACTTCCCCCATCTGGGTCTCAGTTTTCCTCATCTGTTAGATGGGCATAACACCAGTGCCTCTCTTCAGGAGAGAGGATTCAGTGAATTGATAGAGGTGAACTTTCTTTTTTTGAGTTGGAGTCTCACCCTGTCGCCCAGACTGGAGTGCAGTGGCCGCTCCCGGCCACCGCAGCCTCGACCTGCTGGGCTCCGGCGATCCTTCCACCTCAGCCTTCCAAGTAGCCAGAATTATAGGCATGCGCTACCACGCCCGGCTGATTTTTTGATTTATTGTAGAGATGAGGTCTCGCTGCCCAGGCGGGTCTCGAACCCGCGGGCTCAGGCAATCCACTCACCTCAGCCTCCCAAAGGCGCGGGATTACAGGCTGAGCCACCGAGCCCGGCTGAGGTGAACTTTCAAAGCAGTGTCTGGTACACAGTGAAGGCTTAATACATGCTAAATGTTAGTGGTATAATAATAACAATAATGATAATAGTAATTATGAGACAGTCTCTAACAATGGTTCTTAAACCGTGCACAACATTCTTGTCCCGAGGGCTGATCGCCAGGCCCTACCTCTGGAGATTCTGATTCAGTAGGTTTGGCCTGGGCCCTGAAAGTTTGCACTTTTAGCAAGTTCCCAAGAGATCTATACCGTCTCCCAGCCAAAATTCAGAGCTGTGCAAGGAAATGAAGAATGCTGGGCAAATTATGACATTCTCAGAAATTTGCTGGGATTTGGAGGGCAGGGGGAGAGCTGTCACTGTGAATACTCGGTGGCCCCAGTTAGCTGGGTCTGGGCCTTTCTCTGGAGGAAGAATTTTGGGAAGGACCCCAGAAATGTTGGGTTGGCCATGGAGATGCCGCAGACTGAGGCGGAAGGATCAGTCCTGCGAGTTTGGGGGGTGGTGAAAAGGTGGGGGATGGCTTCAGGGACAGGTACTGCCCAAGCGCTACTTCTGGGCAGGAACATGGCTGAAACTTTCCTGACCTGAGGCCTAGAGCTTTGGTTTCAAGTGAGAGCTATTTCCTTTTTCTTTATTATTATTATCATTGTTGTTTTCTTTTTGAATTGGAGCCTCACTCTTGCCCAGGCTGGATTGCAGTGACACACTCATGGCCACCTCAGCCTTGACCTGCTGGGCTCAGGGGATCCTTCTGTCTCAGCCTCCCAAGTAACTGGGACCACAGGCTCACACCACCACAACCGGCTAATTTTTTTATTTATTGTAGAGATGAGGTCTTGCCAAGTTGCCCAGGCTGGGCTCAAACCCATGGGAACAGGTAGTCCTCTCACCTCAGCCTCCCAAAGTACTGGGATTATAGGCATGAGCCACTGTGCCCGGCTTATTATTATTATTATTATTATTTGAGTTGGGGTTTCACTCTATTGCCCAGGTTGGAGTATAGTGGTACGATCATGACTCACTGCAGCCTTGACCTTCTGGGCTCAGATGATCTTCCTGCTTCAGCCTCCGGAGTAGCCAGGACTACAAGCATGCACCACCACACCAACTTTTTGATTTTTTTGTAGAGATGAGGTCTCACTATGTTGCCCAGGCTGGTCTTAAGTTCCTGAGCTCAAGCAATCCTCCCGGCTCAGCCTCCCAAACTGCTGGAATGTGAGCCACCACATCTGAGAGTTATTTCTGATGTCATCCATTCAATAAATTTTTTTTTTTTTTTTTTTTTGAGTTGGAGTCTCGCTCTGTCGCCCAGACTGGAGTGCAGTGGCCGCTCCCAGCCACAGCAGCCTCGACCTGCTGGGCTCTGGCGATCCTTCTGCCTCAGCCTTCCAAGTAGCTGGAACTACAGGTGCACGCTACTACGCCCAGCTAATTTTTGATTTATTGTAGAGATGAGGTCTTGCCAAGTTGCCCAGGCGGGTCTTAAAACCCGGGCTCAGGCAATCCACTCACCTCAGCCCCCCAAAAGGTGGGGGGATTACGGGCTGACCCACCAAGCCCGGCTTCAATAAATATTTATTGGGCATCTGTTCTGTACCTAGCCCTGTGCTGGGCAGTGCTGAAGACAGGCCCATCCCTGTCCTCCACCTAGAAGAGGAGGCAGACACACACACAATAAATTAAATACAGGATTATAAAATGTGATTATAAAATACAGGATAATAAAATGTGATCTCTATGAAGAGATCGTGGGGGTCAATGACATTTAACAGCAGGGTGGGGACAGGAGAACGAGTGAGATAGACTGGGAAGGAAAATTCTCTTTATTTTGATGGGCCAGACACAGGCTGGCCCCTGGGGATACAAAGAGAATGGCAGACATAGCCGGGTGTGGTGGCTCATGCCTGTAATCTCAGCACTTTGGGAGGCTGAGGTGGGAGGATTGCTTGAGCCCAGGAGTTTGAGACCAGTCTGAGCAACATAGCCAGACCCTGTCTCTATTTTAATACATTTAGGACACAGGTATGCATCACTGTCATGCGAGGATTTGTCAATTCCTAATCAGTGCCATGAAAATGACCAAAGGTTGAGGGAGGGAGGGAGGGAGGGAAAAAAAAAAAAAAAAAAAAAAAAAGACAATGACCAAAGGCACCTAGCTTGAGTGGCTGGAGCAGGAGGCCTGGCGACTGTCTTGGGTAAAGAGGTCAGGGAAGACCTGTCCAGGACTTGACATTTGACCGCGATCTTGAAGAAGGAGGAGGAGACCATGTAAAGAACTGGGGGCCGGGCTCGGTGGCTCAGCCTGTAATCCCAGCACTTTGGGAGGCCGAGGTGAGTGGATTGCCTGAGCCCGTGGGTTCGAGACCCGCCTGGGCAACTTGACGAGACTTCATCTCTACAACAAATCAAAAATTAACCAGGCGTGGTAGCGTGTGCCTGTAGTTGCAGCTACTTGGAAGGCTGAGGCGGAAGGATCGCCGGAGCCCAGCAGGGTGAGGCTGCGGTGCCTGGGAGCGGCCATTGCATTCCAGTCTGGGTGACAGAGTGAGACTCCAACTAAAAAAAAAAAAAAAAAAAAAAAAAAAAAAAAAGAACTGAGGAGAGAGCATTCAGGCAGAGAGAGCCTGTGCAAAGACCCTGAGGCAGCACTTATATAGCTGGTTTTCTACTCTCACATCTGCTCCCACATGGCCCCATCCTGGCTGCCACTCAGTGGTGGTGGCAATTCCATGTGGGAGGTTGCGGGCCCTGTTATTTGAGCAGAGACTTGAATAAGGAAAGGAAATTCCCAACCCTTCCGGGCTGAATGAGGTCTTTAGGTAATAATAATATCAGCTGCCGGGCTCGGTGGCTCAGCCTGTAATCCTGTGCCTTTGGGAGGCTGAGGTGAGTGGATTGCCTGAGCCCGCGGGTTCGAGCCCCGCCTGGGCAGCGAGACCTCATCTCTACAAGAAATAAAAAATCAGCCGGGCGTGGTAGCATGCGCCTGTAACCCCCGGGCTACTCGTGAGGCTGAGGCGGAAGGATCGCCGGAGCCCAGCAGGTCGAGGCTGCGGTGGCCGGGAGGGGCCCACTGCACTCCAGTCTGGGGACAGGGTGAGACTCCAACTCAAAAAAAAAAAAAAAAAAAAAAATCAACCGGGCGTGGTAGCGCATGCCTGTAATTCCGGCTACTCGGAAGGCTGAGTCGGAAGGATCGCCGGAGCCCAGCAGGTTGAGGCTGCGGTGGCCGGGAGCGGCCACTGCATTCCAGTCTGGGTGACAGAGTGAGACTCCAACTCAAAAAAAAAAAAAAAAAAAAAAGTCAGCTAAGCTTTCTGGAGGGCATAGAGTGGTCAGTTCCTGTGTTATGCAGTTCACCAGTGCGATCCTGAATCTTCATTTTAGTCTCTGAGGTAGGTGCTCAGTCCTCTTTTTGTAGAGGCAGCTCAGAGAGATTAAGCAACTTGCCAAGGCCACATAGCCAGGAGGTAACAGATGGGATTCAAACCAAGTCTGTGTGACTCTACACCCCATGCCCTAAAACTATGCTTACCAGCTCATCCCACTTCACAGACAAACTGAGGCCTCAAGAGGGGGAGGGTTTACCCAAGTTCATAAAAAACATGTCTTCTAGTACCTTGTCCAACAGTGGCCAGCACTGGCATAGCAGCTGCTATGTGACAGTTCAAAATGCTTCCTATGTATTACTTAATCTAAAAAAAGTATTTTAGCCCAATGAGGAAGGCATTATTATTGTGTCCATTTTATAGATGAAGAAACCAAGGTATAAAGAGGTTAAGTAATGGGCTTGGCCAGACATGGCAGCTCATGTCTGTAATCCCAAGTACTTTGGGAGGCCGAGGAAAGAGGATTGCTTGAGGACAGAAATTCAAGACCAGCATGAGCAACATAGTGAGACCTCGTCTCTACAATAAATTTTTCTTTTTTTTTGAGTTGGAGTCTCACTCGATCGCCCAGACTGGAGTGCAGTAGCCGCTCCTGGCCACCGCAACCTCGACCTGCTGGGCTCCGGCGATCCTTCTGCCTCAGCCTTCCAAGTAGCTGGAACTACGGGCGTGCCCTACCATGCCTGGCTAAATTTTTGATTTGTTGGGAGATGAGGTCTCGCCAAGCTGCCCAGGCGAGTCTTGAACCCGTGGGCTCAGGCAATCCACTCACCTCAGCCTCCCAAGGCCCGGGATTACAGGCTGAGCCACCGAGCCTGGCTTACAATAAATTTTAAAAATTAGCTGTGGCTGGGCGCGGTTGCCCATGCCTACAATCCCAGCACTTTGAGAGCCCAAGGTGAGAGGATTGCCTGAGCTCATGGTTTCAAGACCAGCCTGGGCAACTTGGCGAAACCGCATCTCTACAATAAATAAAAAAATTAGCCGGGAATGGTGGCACTTGCCTGTAGTTCAGCTAGTGGGAAGGCTGAGGCAGAAGGATTGAAGCTGCAGTGGCTGTGAGTGTGCCACTGCCCTCCAGCCTGGGCAACAGAGTGAGACTCCAACACAAAAAAATAAATAAATAAAATAAATTAGCTGTGCGTGGTGGCACATGCCTGTAGTCCCAGCTACTTGGGAGGCTGAGGTGGGAGGATCACTTGAGGTCAGGAGTGAACTATGTAGTGAACTATGATGGTGCCACTGTACTTCAGCCTAGGTGACAGAGCAAGACCTTATTTTAATTTTTTTTTAATTTTAAATTTTTTTTGAAGAGACGAGGTCTCACCAAGTTCCCTGGTCTGGTCTTGAACCTATGGGCTCAGGCAATTCACTCACCTTGGCCTCCAAAAGTGCTGGGATTACAGGTTGAAGGACCTTATTTTTAAATAAATAAATAGTCAGGCGCAGTGGCTCACGCCTGTAATCCCAGCACTTTGGGAGGCAGAGGCAAGAGGAGTGCCTGAGCCTATGGGTTTGAGACCAGCCTGGGAAACTTGGCAAGACCTCATCTCTACAATTAAAAAAAAAAATTAGCTGGGCATGGTGGTGTGCGTCTGTGGTTCCAGGCTGAGGCGGAAGGATCACCTGAGCCCAGCAGGTCAAGGCTGCAGTGGCCGTGAGTGTGACACCGCACTCCAGCCTGGACGACAGAGTGAGACTCCTCTAAATAAATAAATTAATTAAGTAAGTAAGTAAGTAGTGGGCTTAAGGTCACACAGAAAGTAAGGGCAGAGCCAGGTTTGAACTGAAGCAGTCAACCCAGCGCTCCAGCCACTGCCGCCCAGACTCAGTCTCCCCCTGCAGCCTGGGAGCTTCTTGAGAGCCCAGAGTCGGACTTGTCTTTGGGTCCCCAGGTTTACCCCGCACAGATGCCTAAGAAGGATGCTCCCAGTTGAAGTGCCGAGGTTGGCCCTGCCGATGACCTTGAGCATGCCCCTTCCTTCCTCCCGTCCTCAGTATCCCTGTCTGCCAAGTGGGGGACCTTGACACCCTAATAGCTTCGCAGATCGCATGAGATAAGGGGTGCAGGAGAACACTGCCTTCCCGGGGACAAAGGTCTGGCTGTGGGAGCCACTCCCTGAGGGCGGAGCGGGAGATGATCCAGCCCTGGGCGGGGCTTGTGGCTCGGCCCACCCCCCCTCGCTGTGGGACCCCGAGGCCGACCGGCTCCTCCTGGGCTTCCCCTTACCCTGTCTCTGGAATGACTGGAGGTTGGTTTCCATTCCTCCACGGCTCCTTCTGCGACTGCGCCTTCTGGGGGAGGCAAAAAGGGGCTTCCCTGACCCCCTGCTTTCCTGTTACTCCTCCCTCGGGAAGCAGGAGTGAATTCGGGGTTTAGGGTGGTTGCTGCGGGGATGGGCCGGGGTGTGGAGCAGCAGGCTGTCTGGATTCAGATCAGCCTCCGTGGGTCTTCAGACGCCAGCCAGTGACCTCCGGGGTCCTGGGGTGGACTTCAGGGACAGAGCACCCCCACGATTTGGTTAGAGTTTTAAGGATTCTTTCTTTTCTTTTCTTTTTCTGGTAATAAGGCTCTTTGCTTTTCCAGATTTCCCAAAAGACTTCACAGTGCTCGTTCTAAATTTTTTTGGGGACCGGGTGTGGGGATCCACACCTGAAATCCCAGCACTTCGGGAGGCCCAGGCGGGAGGATCGCATGAGGCCAGGTGTTGGAGACCAGCCTGGGTAACATAGCAAGAACTTATCTCTACCAAAAAAAAATTTAAAACTAGCCATGTGTGGTGGCGTGTGCCTGTAGTCCTAGCTACTCGGGAGGCTGAGGTGGGAAGATCGCCTGAGCCTAGGAGGTTGAGGCTGTGGTGAGCCCAGGTGATCATGCCACTGTACTCCAGTCTGGGTGAAAGAGTGAGACCCTGACCACCCCCCCAAATTAAATTAATTAAATGTTTTTTGGGAGGCATTTAGCTTAGTTTGCGGATACTTTGATGCTAGGACCTCAACATTGGGGACTGAAGCGGGAATAGCCCAGTAAGGGAAGGTGGGGATTGGGGCTTGGCACCCCAGTGAGTCAGAGTCTAGGTTTGCCCAGGATGGAGGAAGGAGGAAGGGTCACAGAAGGGACAGGGTTGGGGAATGTGTCTTAAAAGATGGAAGGTCGTGAGTGTTCTGGACCTCACCTTTCTCTTTCTTTTCCTTCCACAGATGAATTGGGTGAGTATCATGGGGCAGGTTTGTGGGGAGACTGAGGGGTCCAAGTGCTCGCAGAGGCCTGTCCTGGCCTTTCTTGTTCCTTGTTGCGGTGGGACTGTAGGGGGATTTGAACAAAGTGGTGCTTCCAAGATACCGAGCAGCTCTTGACACTTGAAGCACCTGTTAGCTGCCTTGCATGTTATGATAACGAGACTGTCATCCAGTCATCCGATGAACTACAGTTACTGAGTCCCTAACTGAGTACCAGGCACTGTTGCAGGCACTGAGGATTCAGCCATGAAAGAGCAAAGTTCCTGCCCTGTGGAGCAGATGGTCAAGGAAGGAAGACACAGGAAAACGAATCAGTGAACAAGATGATGTCAGATCAGGCTGTGAGGGGAATAGCAGGAAGAAAGAGTTGTCTTGGGAGGGCACATTCGATCAGGCCTTTCTGAAAAGATGAGGCGTGAACTGAGCCCAGAGTTGGGTGTGGTGGCTCATGCCTGTGATCCCAGCATTTTGGGAGGTGCTGGTGAGAGGATTGGCTGAGTTCAGGGGTTTGAGACCAACCTGGGCAACTTGGCGAGATCTCGTCTCTACAATAAAATCAAAAAATTAGCTGGGCCTGGTGGCACATGCCTGTGGTTCCAGCTACTTGGAAGGCTGAAGTGGAAGGATCACCTGAGCCCAGCAGTGTGAGGCTGTGGTGGTTGTAAGCATGCCACTGCACTCCAGTCTGGGCGACAGAGTGAGACTCTGACTCAAAAAAAGAAAAAAAAAAAAAAAAGAACTGAGACCCGCAGGAGGAGAGCAAGCCAGCTGTGGCTGAATCGGGAGAAGCATAGACCAGGCAGTTAGAGGAAGGCAGGGCTTGGTGGGTGCCTGCAACAGAAATCAGGGTAAGGCGGGTGCAGTGGCTCATGCCTGTCATCCCAGCACTTTGGGAGGCCGAGGCGGGAGGATTGCTTGAGTCCGGGAGTTCGAAACCAGCTGGGCAACATAGCAAGCCCTCATCTCCACAAAATATCCCAAAATTAGTGCATGCCCGTAGTCCCAGCTCCTCGGGAGGCTGAGGCAGGAGCATCGCCTGAGCCCCGGAGGCCCAGGCTGCGGTGAGCCGAGGTGGTGCCACTGCACACCAGCCTGGGCACCTTGGCGAGACTCCGACTCAAAGGAAGAAAGAAGCCCTGGGGAAACGAATGGCGTGGGAAGGGTCTCAAGGTCTCGGGCTCTTCTTGGAGGCGTCACCGCCGGTTTGCTTCTCCCGCAGAGATCATCGACGAGTACATCAAGGAGAACGGCTTCGGCCTGGAGGGCGCGGCGCCGGGCCCGGGCGAGGGGCTGCCGCGCCTGGTGTCGCGCGGGGCGGCCTCGCTGGGCACCGTCACGCTGGGCCCCGCGGCGCCGCCGCCCCCGCCCGCGCCGCCGCCCTGGGGCTGCCCCCTGGGCCGGCTGGCGCCCCCCGCCCCGGGCCCGCGGCCGCACCTGGTGATCACGGAGCAGCCCAAGCAGCGCGGCATGCGCTTCCGCTACGAGTGCGAGGGCCGCTCGGCGGCAGCATCCTGGGCGAGAGCAGCACCGAGGCCAGCAAGACGCTGCCCGCCATCGAGGTGGGGCCCGGCGCCGCCGACGGGGCGGGAGGGCCGGGCTGACGGCGGGTGTGGTGACTGCCCTTGCTGTTGCTGGCGGGGCCCAGAGCCCGAGGCGGCGAAAGGCCGTCCAGGAAGGGCCTCTTGCTGGCGATCCGTCGGCGTTATGATTGCGGCTGCAGCCCAGCCCCTCGAGAGGCTGAGGCGGGAGGATCACCCGCGGCCAGGAGCTCGAGACCAGCCTGGGAAGCATAGGGAGGCCCTCCGTCTCTGCAAAAATTAAAAAAAAAAACAAAACTGGTGGCCCGCACCTGTAATCCCCAGAGCCCGGGAGGCTCAGGCGGGAAGATCACTTGAGCCCAGGAGTTCAAGGCTGCAGTGAACTACTTACTGCTGAGCCACTGCATTCCAGCCTCGGCAACAGAACATGACTCTGTCTCTAAAAAATTTTTTTAATTGTTTTAAATTAAAAAAATTTTTTGAGTCTGTCGCCTAAGCTGGAGTGCAGTGGCACACTCACGGCCATCACAGCCTCGCCCTGCTGGGCTCAAGCGACCCTTCTACCTCAGCCTTCCAAGTAGCTGGAACCACAGGCATGCACCACCACACCTGGCTAATTTCTTGATTTATCATAGAGATGCAGTCTTACCGAGTTGCCCAGGCTTGTCTCAGATCCCTGGGTTCAGGTAATCCTCTTGCCTCCACCTCCGAGCCACCATAATTTCCGGCTAAAAGAAATTATTGCTTATAAAGGCATTGTAGCCTCCTGGTTCACAAGTGAAGCATTAAAAATCAGTGCATGGATTGGAATCCTGTTTCTGCCATTTGCTAGCTGTGCAACCTTGGGCCGGTTATTCAGTCTCTCTGTGCCTGTCTCTTCCTCAGCTAAATGGGATAATAATAACCAACCACATGGGGTTGTTGGGAGGACTCTGAGTTATTAGACACACCAGCGTCCTCTTACATGGTAAGTACACAGTAGAGGTGAGCTATTGGTATTATTAGTATCATCATCATTTTTGGGGGGAGAGGGTCAGAGTCTCATATTTGTATGTACATGTCACCCAGGCTGGAGTACAGTGGCACACTTATGGCCACCTCAACCTTGACCTGCTGGGCTCAGGTGACCCTTCCACCTCAGCCTTCCCAGTAGCTGGAACCACAGGCTTGTGCTACCACGCCTGGCTAATTTATTTATTTTTTTTTGAGTTGGAGTCTCACTCTGTTGCCCAGACTGGAATACAGTGGCCGCTCCTGGTCACCGCAGCCTCGACCTGCTGGGCTCTGGTGATCCTTCCGCCTCAGCCTTCCAAGTAGCTGGAATTACAGGCGCACGCTACCATGCCTGGCTGATTTTTTGATTTATTGTAGAGATGAGGTCTCGCTGCCTAGGCGGTCTCGAACCTGCGGGCTCAGGCAATCCACTCACCTCAGCCTCCCAAAGGCGCGGGATTACAGGCTGAGCCACAGAGCCCGGCTTAATTTTTTTTTATTAATTGTAGAGACAAAATCTCTCCATGTTGCTCAAGCTGATCTCGAACTCCTGAGCTCAGGCAATCTCTTGCCTCCACCCCCCAAAGTGCTGGGATTAAGGTGTGAGCCACCATGTCCAGACTATTATCATCATCTTTACTCTTAGGCCTCTCCCTTGTAGAAATTCATGATGTATGTATGCCTGCAGCTGGATGGAAAGAGGGAGATACATGGTATCCATTGCAGACTTGTGAGAACCAAGAACTGGAACCTTCAATGTTTTTTTTTTTTTGAGTTGGAGTCTCACTCTGTCACCCAAACTGGAGTGCAGTGGCCGCTCCCGGCCACCGCAGCCTCGACCTGCTGGGCTCCGGCGATCCTTCCGCCTCGGCCTTCCAAGGAGCTGGAACTACAAGCGCGCGCTACCATGCCCGGCTGATTTTTTGATTTATTGTAGAGATGAGGTCTTGCTGCCCAGGCGGGTCTCGAACCTGCGGGCTCAGGCAATCCACTCACCTCAGCCTCGCAAAGGCGTGGGATTACAGGCTGAGCCACCGAGCCCGGCTAAAGCCAGTTTTTTTTAAGAAAGAAAAGAGTTTTATTTGGTTATGTTTCTACATGGCACTGCTATTTTCTAGGCTTCTGACGAGCCCTCAGAAATCAAAGTTACGGGGGAAGATAGAAAGAGAGCAAGCATGTCACATAGAGACAGTGGAAGTAAAAAGACAAAACAATTTTTTTTTTAATAAAAAAAATTTTTTTTTTTTTTTGAGTTGGAGTCTCACTCTGTCGCCCAGACCGGAGTGCAGTGGCTGCTCCCGGCCACCGCAGCCTCGACCTGCTGGACTCTGGCGATCCTTCCGCCTCGGCCTTCCAAGTAGCTGGAACTTAGCGTGCTACCATGCTTGGCTAATTTTTGGTTTATTGTAGAGATGAGGTCTCGCTTGCCCAGGCGGGTCTCTTATCTGCGGGCTCAGGCAATCCACTCACCTCAGCCTCCCAAAGCGCGGGATTACAGGCTGAGCCACCAAGCCCAGCTCTAAATAAAAAAATTTTAAGTGTAAGCCTTGTAACCAAATAAACAAACAAATAAATAAATTTAAAAAAGGAAAAAAAAAGTATTTAGGCCAGGCATGGTGGCTCATGCCTGTAATCCTAGCACTTTGGGAGGTCAAGGTGAGAGGATTGCTTGAGCCCAGGAGTTTGAGACCAGCCTGGTCAATGTGGTGGGATCCCATTTTAAGAAAGAAAGAAGGAAGAGAAGGAAGAAAGGAAGGGAGGGAAGGAGGGAGGAAGGAAAGACTGTGATCATACACACATCACAATCCCGCGAAGCTGTAGCAAACGTATCTGTGTATGTGTGCAGATGAATAGAAATATATACGAGTTGATGGGCACTGTGGCTCGAGCCTGTAATCCCAGCACTTTGGGAGGTGGAGGTGAGAGGATTGCCTGAGCCCATGGGTTAGAGAGCAGCCTGGGCAACTTGACGAGACCTCATCTTTACAATAAGTCAAAACATTAGCTGGGTGTGGTGCTGTGTGCCTGTGGTTCCAGCTACGTGGAAGGCTGAGGCGGAAGGATCACTGGAGCCCAGCAGGTTGAGGCCGCGGTGGCCGTGAGTGTGGCACTGCCCTCCAGCCTGGGTGACAAAGTGAGACTCTGACTCAAAAAAAAAAAAAAAAAAGAAAGAAATATGTATGAGTTAATACAGAAAAATTTAGAAATGAGGGCATTCCCTAACAAGTGATGTGAAAATACTTTCAAGATGCACAAATCATGAAGAAACTGAGGCACAGAGTCCTGCAAGGGTGTTATGCTACCTTTCGTGTTAAGAAAAGGGAAAAAGAAGACCATGTGTCTGTATTTATTTGTATGTGCATAGAGAAACTCTGGAAGTTAAAACAAAAACAAAGATTATTATTTGTTGGAGGGGAACTGGGTGTATTGATAAGGTGCAGGTAAGATTTGTAACTAGCTTGGGCTCGGTGGCTCAGCCTGTAATCCCAGCACTTTGGGAGGCCGAGGTGAGTGAATTGCCTGAGCCCACGGGTTCGAGACCAACCTGGGCAACTTGGTGAGACCTCGTCTCTACAGTAAATCAAAAAATTAGCCGAGCGTGGAAGCACACGCCTGTAGTTCTGGCTACGTGAAAGGCTGAGGCAGGCAGAAGGATTGCTTGAGCCCAGCAGGTTGACGCTAGGGTGGCCATGAGCGTGCATGCCACTCTACTCCAGCCTGGGCGATGGAGTGAGACTCCAACTCAAAAAAAAAAATTTGTAACTATATACATTTTTATTTTGTTTAGAATTTTGGCTTGGGTGCAGTGGCTCACACCTGTAATTCCAGCACTTTGGAAGGCTGAGGTGGGAGGATTGCTTGAGCCGAGGAGTTTGAGATCAACCTGGACAACATAGCGAAACCCCCATGTCTTTTTTTTTTCTTGAGTCAGTCTCACTCTGTAACCCAGGCTGGAGTGCAGTGGCACGCTCACGGCCATTGCGGCCTCGACCTGCTGAGCTCAGGCGAGCCTTCTGCTTCAGCCATCCAAGAAGCTGGAATTACAGGCAGAAGCCACCACACCCAACTAATTTTTATTATTATTGTTATTATTATTTTTGAGTTGGAGTCTCACTGTCGTCCAGACTGGAGTGCAGTGGCCACTCCCGGCCACCGCAGCCTCGACCTGCTGGGCTCCGGCGCTCCTTCCGCCTCAGCATTCCGAGTAGCCGGAATTACAGTCATACGTTACCACGCCCGGCTGATTTTTTGATTTATTTTAGAGATGAGGTCTCGCTGCCCAGGTGGGTCTCAAACCCGCGGGCTCAGGCAATCCACTCACCTCAGCCTCCCAAAGGCGCGGGATTACAGGCTGAGCCACCGAGCCTGGCTGACCCCCATCTCTTAAAAAAAAATTTCAGCCGAGCTCGGTGGCTCAGCCTGTATTCCCAGCACTTTGGGAGGCCGAGGTGAGTGCATTGCCTGAGCCCACGGGTTCGAGACCCGCCTGGGCAACTTGGTGAGACCTCATCTCTACAATAAATAAAAAATTAGCCGGGTGTGGTAGCACATGCCTGTAGTTCCAGCTACTTGGAAGGCTGAGGCAGAAGGATTGCCGGAGCCCAGCAGATCGAGGCTGCTGTGGCCGGGAGCGGCCACTGCACTCCAGTCTGGGTGACAGAGTGAGACTCCAACTCAACAACAAAAAAAATTTCTTTACTAGTTCTCAAAAAAAAAAATTAAAAAAGAAAAATATCAGAAAAAAACAAAGTTTTGAACCACATGATATGGTTCAAAAACTTTAAAAAAACGATTTATATTAAATTAACATCTAAATTAGAGTTAACAAAAGTTCCCTATTCCTGTCCTCATCGTCCAGGCCTCCCCCTAGAGGTAACCACTGTTATCGATATTCAGTGTAAGCTGGCATGGTGGTTCATGCCTGTAATCCCAGGTTAAATGAGTGGGTTATATTTTTCTTTTCTGGAATTGAGGTCTCACTCTGTCACCCAGACTGGAGTGCAGTGGCATGATCTCAGCTTACTGCAGCTTCGACAAGCTGGGCTCAGGTGATCCTCCTGCCTAAGCCTCCTGAATAGCTGGGACTGTAGGCATGTGTCACTGGGCCCAGCTAAACTTTTTTTTTTTTTAGTTGGAGTCTCACTCTGTCACCCAGACTGGATTGCAGTGGCTGCTCCTGGCCACCGCAGCCTCGGCCTGCTGGGGTCCGGCGATCCAGCCACCTCAGCCTTCCGAGTAGCCGGAATTACAGGCGCGTGCTATCACGCCCGGCTAATTTTTTTTTTTTTGAGTTGGAGTCTCACTCTGTCGCCCAGACTGGAGTGCAGTAGCCGCTCCCGGCCACCGCAGCCTCGACCTGCTGGACTCCGGCGATCCTTCCGCCTCAGCCTTCCGAGTAGCCGGAATTACAGGCATGCGCTACCACGCCCGGCTGATTTTTTTACTTATTGTAGAGATGAGGTCTCGCTGCCCAGGCGGGTCTCGAACCCGCGGGCTCAGGCAATCCACTCACCTCAGCCTCCCAAAGCACGGGATAACAGCCTGAGCCACCGAGCCCGGCTTAAACTTTTTTTTTCGAATCAGTGTCCCACTCCATCGCCCAGGCTGGAGTGCAGTGGTACGCTCACGGTCATCCCAGTGTCGACCTGCTGGGCTCAGGTGATCCTTCTGCCTCAGCCTTCCAAGTAGCTGGAACTACACACATGTGTTACCATGCCCAGCTAATGTTTTGATTTATTGTAGAGATGAGGTCTCGCCAAGTTGCCCAGGCTGGTCTTGAACTCATGGGCTCAATCAGTCTTCGCACCTTGGCCTCCCAAAGTGCTAGGATTACAGACTTGAGCCACTGTGCCTGGCCCCAGCTAATTTTTTTTTTTAATTTATTTCCTGTAGAGACAAGGTCTTGCTATGTTGCCTTGGTTGGTCTTGAACTCCACGGCTCAAACAGTCCCCCTCTCTTGGCATCCCAAAGTGCTGTGATCACAGGTGTGAGCCACTGCACCCAGCCTAAAGGAATTTTTGTTTGTTTGTTTGTTTTTGTTTTTGTTTTTAGTCGGAGTCTCACTCTGTCACCCAGGCTGGAGTGCAGTGGCATGCTCACAGCCACCGCAGCATCAACCTTTGCTGGGCTCAGGTGATTCTTCCTCAGTCTTCCAAGTTGCTGGAACCACAAGCATGCACCACCATGTTCGGCTAATTTTTTGATTTATTGTAAAGACGAGGTCTTGTCATGTTGCTCAGGCTGGTCTTGAACCCCTGAGCTCAGGCAATCCTCTTGCCTCTGCCTCTCAAAGTGCTGGGATTATAGGCGTGAACCACTGCACCCGGCAAGGAATGGTTTTAACCCTACTTGACTCAGTGAAATTTGTAGGCAATATTATCTACCTCCCCTCACAGTCGCCCCCAAACTCCATACTACAGTAGAAAGGAGAAAAAAATGAAATGAACACAGTATATATAAGCACATTTGCTTCAACCTATCAGTGCTTGAGCATAGCCCCACAGGATACATAAGGAAGGTGGCAATTGTTTGTGATTTATATGTAGGTTCTTATTAATCCAGCAGCCTCGGATGCAGTCTGATCCAATGTGTGGGGCTGGTGGCTTAAATGCCACATATGCAGAATTGTCATTGGTGAGGGGACTTTCCAAAGTAGCATCCCACTCCTGACACCAAAAAAAAACCAAGTGGCGAACAACTCCCGTTGTAAACAAAATCGAATCTCTCAATTAACATGGTGGTTTTCGTCTTTGAAAATTCAGTGGGTACTAAAATTACGGGAAAAATGCTATTTGTGAGGCCAGGACCCAACCCCCTTCACAGCATTTATTTATAAAAAACTGTGTGTTTATTCCTATTTGTTTAAACTTCAGTCTCCTTCAAATATTCTCTGTTTGATGCAATACATTGCGATGCTTTTTCCACTGCTCAGAAAAGTTTTTGTACTCGTCCATTCTGATGCTCCGTGCTCCATTCTGATGCCTTTTAGTGCTTCTGCTGTTTTTGTTTCACCTCTTCCACATGGGCAAAACGTTCCCCTTTGAGCACTTTTTTCATCTGAGGAAACAAACCAAAAAAATGACTCTGGGTGAGAGTCAGTGATCAGGGAGGGTGGGACACAGGGGTTATGCCATTTTTTGGTCAAAAATTGCGGAACACTCAGTGAGTGTAAGCAGGTGTGCTTGTAAATTACCCATCGTGTCATGGGCAAACGTGTTGAAAGAATCTCCAAGGCCAGGTGAGGTTACTCACTCCTGTCATCCCAGCACTTTGGGAGGCGAAGGTGAGAGGATTACCTGAGTCCATGAGTTTGAGACCAGCCTGGGCAACTTGACGAGACCATATCTCTACAATAAATAAAAAAGTTAGGCTGGGCACAGTGGCTCAGCCTATAATCCCAGGACTTTGGGAGGCCGAGGCGAGAGGATTGCCTGATCTCGGAGGTTCGAGACCAGCCTGGGCAACTTGGTGAAACCTGGCCTCTACAACAAATCATATAAACTAGCCAGGCATGGTGGTATGCATCTGTGTTCCATCTACTTGGAAGGCTGAAGTGGAAGGATTGCCTGAGCCCAGCTGATCGAGGCTGCGGTGACCATGAGTGTGACACTACACTCCAGCCTAGGCAACAGAGTGAGACTCCGACTCAAAAACAAACAAAAAAAAGAAATGAAAGAATCACCAAGTCGGGCTTGGTGGCTCAGCCTGTAAAACCACGCCTTTGGGAGGCTGAGGTGAGTGGATGGCCTGAGCCCGCGGGTTTGAGACCCGCCTGGGCAGGCGAGACCTCATCTCTACAATAAATCAAAAAATCAGCCGGGCATGGTAGCACATGCCTGTAATTCCGGCTACTCGGAAGGCTGAGGCGGAAGGATCGCCAGAAGCCCAGCAGGTTGAGGCAGCGGTGGCCGGGCGTGGCCACTGCACTCCAGTCTGGGTGAGAATGAGACTCCAACTCAAAAAAAAAAAAAAAAAATCACCAAAAAAAAAAAAAAAATCACTGAATCTGAACACAGCTGCTCACAACAATGGTAACTGGGACACAGATG
The DNA here is from genome assembly GCA_027257055.1 of Cephalopachus bancanus. Classification (NCBI taxonomy): domain Eukaryota; kingdom Metazoa; phylum Chordata; class Mammalia; order Primates; family Tarsiidae; genus Cephalopachus; species Cephalopachus bancanus. Next base: position 743,443 of record JAPVLO010000583.1, on the reverse strand, counting down.
CCCACTTTCCAAAAGATAATTCTGGTTTTTGGGGATCCCCCCTCGGTTCTGGGCTCTGATTATTTATTTGATTGTTTGTTTGTTTTTGTTTGTTTTCGAGTCAGAGTTTCACTCTGTTACCCAGGCTGGAGTGCAGTGGTATGCTCATAGCCACAGCAGCCTTGGCCTGCTGGGCTCAGGTGATCCGCCTCAGCCTTCCGTAGCTGGAACTACAGGCACATGCCACCACATCCAGCTAATTTTTTGATTTATGGTAGAGATGAGGTCTCGCCAGGTTGCCCAGGCTGGTCTGGAACCCGTAGGCTCAGGCAATCCTCTCACCTTGGCCTCCCAAAGTGCTGGGAGTATAGGTGTGAATCACTGTGCCTACAATCTTTTTTTTTTTTTTTTTTTGAGTTGGAGTCTCACTCTGTTGCCCAGACTGGAGTGCAGTGGCCGCTCCCGGCTACCGCAGCCTTGACCTGCTGGGCTCTGGCGATCCTTCTGCCTCAGCCTTCCGAGTAGCTGGAACTACAGGCGCGCGCTACCACGCCCGGCTGATTTTTTTATTTATTGTGGAGATGAGGTCTCACCAAGTTGCCCAGGCTGGTCTCGAACCCGCGGGCTCAGGTAATCCACTCACCTCAGCCTCCCAAGGCGCGGGATTACAGGCTGAGACACCGAACCCGGCTGCCTATAATCATTTTAAGCAGATTCATCACTAAGTCTCATGTTCCACGGGACGTTCATAAGGCTTGCAGGACGCGGGGTGCTTGTGGGAGTGTCCCTGGTATTGCACTGTCAGTCACCCGCGATATCCTATTCGACCCCTAGGGGGCAGCATGACCCTACCCGAGACTCAGGGGCTAATTGTACTTTTTTTTTTTTTTTGAGTTGGACTCTGTTGCCCAGTCTAGAGTGCAGTGGCATGGCATGCTCACTGTCACTGCCGCCTCGACCTGCTGGGCTCAGGCGATACTTCCGCCTCAGCCTCCCAAGGAGCTGGAACTACAGTCGCGTGCCATCATGCCCGGCTGGTTTTTTTTTTATCTTTTGTAGAGACGAAGTCTCACCATGTTGCTCAGGTTGGTCTGGAACCCCTGGGCTCAGATAATTCTCTCGCCTCCGCCTCCCAAAGTGCTGGGATTACAGGTGTGGAGCCACCACACCCAGCTTATATGTCGTAGACTTGGATTTGAGACATTCCTAGCAGGTTTAGAGGGTCTTCCTTGCCAGCAGGCCCAGCTGGTGATCCAGAGAAAGCCAGTGACCAAGTGGGTCTAGTCCCATCTACAGGGCCTGCCACCTGTGACTGCTGATCAAGAATTCTGGCCTTACTCCAGGTGTGGTGTCTTCCACCTGTGTTCCTAGCATTTTTGGAGGCTGAGGTGAAAGGATTGCCTGAACCCAGGGGTTCAAGATTAGCCTGGGCAACTTGGTGAGAATTCGTCTCTACAATAAATCAAAAAATCAGCCAGGTGTGGTGGCATGCACCTGTCGTTCCAGCTACTTGGAAGGCTGAGACGGAAGGATCGCCCGAGCCCAGCATGTTAAGGCTGTGGTGGCCGTGAGCGTGGCATTGCACTGCAGCCTGGGCGACAGAGTTAGACTCCAACTCAAAAAAAAAAAATGTAAGCCGGGCTCGGTGGCTCAGCCTGTAATCCCGCGCCTTTGGGAGGCTGAGGTGAGTGGATTGCCTGAGCCCGTGGGTTCGAGACCCGCCTGGGCATCTTGGTGAGACCCCCATCTCTACAATAAATCAAAAACTAGCCTGGCGTGGTAGCGTGCACCTCTAGTTCCGTCTACTTGGATCACTGGAGCCCAGCAGGTCGAGGCTGCGGTGGCCGGGAGCGTGCCACTGCACTCCTGTCTGGGTGACAGAGTGAGACTCCATTCAAAATAAATAAATAAATAGGAGTGAGCCACCACAGCTAGCTGAAAAAAAAATCGTTAAAAAAAAATTACAGAAAAGTTGCATTGGCATTTGCGGTATTTCTCGTTCTCTACACAGGCCAGAGCACACATGCATGAGCACACACAGACACACATTGTTTTTTGTTGTTTTGTTTTTTTGCTGAACCATTTGCAAACTGGTTGTAGCTCTCATGTTATTTCACACCTAAATCCTTCCGTGTGCATCCCCTAAAAATAAACTCCTCCACAGCGACAATACTGTTATCGCCCCAGGATAATTAACAATTCCATAGTATCATCTAATATACAGTCCATATTTCAATTTCCCAATTGTCTCAATTTTTTTTTCTTTTTTTTTTTGAATCAGAGCCTCACTCTATTGCCCAGGCTTGAGTGCAGTGGCACGCTTACGGTCACTGCAGACTCAGCCTGCTGGGCTCCGGCGATCCTTCCGCCTCAGCCTTCCGAGTAGCTGGAACTACAGCCGCGCGCTACCGTGCCCGGCTCATTTTTGATTTATTGTAGAGATGAGGTCTCGCCAAATTGCCCAGGTGGGTCTCAAACCGGTGGGCTCAGGCAATCCACTCACCTCAGCCTCCCAAAGGCGCGGGATTATAGGCTGAGCCTCGAGCCTGGCTGATGCCTATCTTTTTATTATCTTTCACGACACTGAAATTTTGACTCTCAGTCTGGGCTTGTGGGATGTTTCCTTGAGATTAGATCCTGATGGTGTCCGTGAGGACGATCACAGAAGTGTGCATCCCTTTGCACCCCACCAGGAGGTACAGAGCATCCTTTGCCCCAATATTGGTGCTGCTGAGCCTGGTCACCTGGTTAAGCTGATGCTGACTAGATCTTTTCACTGTCACGGTGCCTTTCTTATGTCTAGTAAATTACCTGTAGGTGATATTTGGAGACTGTGTGCATCCAGTTTTTATTATTTATTATTTATTATTATTATTTTTTTTGAGCTGGACTCTCACTCTGTCTCCCAGATTGGAGTGTAGTGGCCGCTCCTGGCCACTGCAGTCTCGACCTGCTGGACTCCGGCGATCCTTCCGCCTCAGCCTTCCGAGTAGCCGGAATTACCGGCGCGTGCTACCACGCCCGGCTAATTTTTTGATTTACTGTGGATATGAGGTCTCGCCTGCCCAGGCGGGTCTCGAACCCGTGGGCTCAGGCAATCGACTCACCTCAGCCTCCCAAAGGCGTGGGATTACAGGCTGAGCCACTGAGCCCGGCTCCAGTTTTTCTTTTTTTGGTTTTTTGTTTTGAGTCGGAGTCTCACTCTGTCTCCCAGGCTGGAGTGCAGTGGCCGCTGCCAACCACCGCAGCCTCAACCTGCTGGGCTCCGGCGATCCTTCCACCTCAGCCTTACAGGTAGCTGGAAATATAGGCGTGCGCTACCACGCCCGGCTAATTTTTTGATTTACTGTAGAGACGAGGTCTCACCAAGTTGCCGGGGCGGGTCTCGAACCCGTGGGCTCAGGCAGTCCTCTCACCTCAGCCTCCCAAAGTGCTAGGATTACAGGCTGAGCTATCGAGCCCGGCTGCATCCAGTTTTTAAAAAGTCTGGGCTGGAGGTGGTGTCTCATGCCTATAATGCCAGCACTTTGGGAGGCTGAGGCGGAAGGATTGTTGAGCCCAGGAGTTTGAGACTAGCCTGGGCAACATAGAAAGACCCTGTCTCTACAAAAAATAAAAAGAATTAGCCAGGCGTGGTTGCATATGCCTGTAGTCTACTTGGGAGGCTGAGTCTGGGGAACGCTTGAGCCTTGGAGTTTGAGGCTACAGTGAACCACGAGCATGCCACTGCACTCTAGTCTGGGTGACAGTGAGACCCTGCCTCAAGAAAAAAAAATTCTGGGCCGGGCTCAGTGGCTCAGCTTGTAATACCAGCACTTTGGGAGGTCGAGGTGAGTGGACTGCTTGAGTCCATGGGTTCGAGACCCACCTGGGCAACTTGGCAAGACCTCATCTCTACAATCAAGAAAAAATTAGCCGGGTGTGGTAGCGCACGCCTGTAGTTCCAGCTACTTGAAAGGCTGAGGTGGAAGGATCGCCAGATCCCAGCAGGTAGAGGCTGCGGTGGCCGGGAGCCGCCGCTGCACTCCAGTCTGGGCGACAGAGTGAGACTCCAACTCAAAAAAAAAAGGAAAAAAAATTCTGAGATGCAGTGGTTCAGCCTGTAATCCCAGAACTTTGGAAGACTGAGATTGGAGGATCCCTTAAGGCCAGCCTGGGCATCATAGTGAGACCTTTTCTCTACAATAAGTAAATAAGTCTGAGTGACCCAAGGAAGCACATCTGCGGGGCAGATATCATGTCATGAAGCCCCCTCAGGCCACCAGTTGGATGTCATGGCTTAGGATATCAGAGAGGTCCTAAGCAAACATGCTTCCATCATCCTGGTGCAAGGAGAAGGTTGGGGGCTGCCCAGGGAGGCCCCAGGGTATTTGGATGGGTGCGGGTGTCTGCGATGGGACCCCCACAGAGCGCCTGTCTTCCCACAGCTCCGGGACTGTGGCGGGCTGCGGGAGGTGGAGGTGACCGCGTGCCTGGTGTGGAAGGACTGGCCCCACCGCGTCCACCCCCACAGCCTCGTGGGGAAAGACTGCACCGACGGCGTCTGCAGGGTGCGGCTCCGGCCTCATGTCAGCCCCCGGCACAGGTACCGGCTCCTGACCCCGCCCCTCACCCTCGGTCCCGGAGATTCTGTGGGGCTGAAGGTCGCCCAGGGAAACTCACGGCTCAGTCACATCCTCCCCACTGCGTCTCCTAGGTGGCCAAGCTGAGGCCTGGGGACTGTGGACTGTGGAGGGGCTCCCCTAGACCTGGAGCCCCGCCACACATACATTCTGTATATCTCCATTTTTGTTTTGTTTTGTTTTGTTTTTTGAGTTGGAGTCTCACTCGGTCGCCCAGACTGGAGTGCAGTGGCCGCTCCCGGCCACCGCAGCCTCGACCTGCCGGGCTCCTGCGATCCTTCCGGGCTCCTGCGATCCTTCCACCTCAGCCTTCCGAGTAGCCGAAATTACAGGCATGCACTACCACGCCCGGCTGATTTTTTGATTTATTGTAGAGATGAGGTCTCGCTGCCCAGGCGGTCTCGAACCGCGGGCTCAGGCAATCCACTCACCTCAGCCTCCCAAAGGCGCGGGATTACAGGCTGAGCCACCGAGCCCGGCTTGTGTATCTCCATTTTGTGGAGGATGAGTTGAGGCTTAGAGAGGTTAAGGAGCACAGATAATCGATGGCAGAGCTGGAATTTGAATCCACACGAAACTGCAAGGCCCATTCTTTCTCTCATTTTGCAGTGGACATATCCTTAATAAATAAAAGTTTGAAAGGTTCAGAAAGGATGTACAGTGAAAAATAAATTTCCTTTCATCTTTGGTCTTCTAGTGGCCAGTGCTGCTTCCTAGAAACAACTAAAAATATGTTATACATATATCAGCAAATATGTGTACACACACACACACACACACACACACACACACACACACACACACACACACCACCCCAATATAGGGGGAGAGAGAGAGAGAACTGTGTGCCAAAAAGTATACACATTTTAAAAATTAAAAAATTGGGCTGGGTTCGGTGGCTCAGCCTGTAATCCCAGCACTTTGGGAGGCCGAGGTGAGTGGATTGCCTGAGTCCGCGGGTTCGAGACCCGCCTGGGTAACTTGACAAGACCTCATCTCTACAATAAATCAAAAATTAGCCAGGCGTGGTAGCACGCGCCTGTAGTTCCAGCTGCTTGGAAGGCTGAGGTGGAAGGATCGCCAGAGCCCAGCAGGTCGAGGCTGCGGTGGCCGGGAGCAGTCATTGCACTCCAGTCTGGGTGACAGAGTGAGACTCAAACTCAAAAAAAAAAAAAACCAAAAAATTGTGTTAAAACTGTAATACTCAGCCGGGTGTGGTTGCTTACACCTGTAATTCCAGCACTCTGGGAGGCCAAGGTGAGAGGATTACCTGAGCCCACAGGTTCCAGACCAGCCTGGGCAACTAGGCAAGACCTCATCTCTACAATAGATCAAAAAATTAACCTGATGTGGTGGTGCATGCCTGTAGTTCCAGCTACTTGGAAAGCTCAGGTGGAAGGATCGCCTGAGCCCAGCAGGTCGAGGCTGTGGTGGCCATGAGCATGCCACTGCACTCCAGCCTGAGTGACACAGTGAGACTCCAATTAAAAAAAACACCCCAAACTGTAATACTCAATATATACCGATAAAAAAAGATGAATACAAGTCACCTTTGACTTCTGCAATTACAAGAGATGCTCAAAGTGGTTACGATTAGTGTCCAGGCACTTCTGATTACGGCAAACCAAAAGTAATCCATAGATAACATTGCTTAAAATGTGTATACTTTTTTTGGCACCCTTGACATTTCATATATATAATTTTCTCTCCTTATAAGTGGTAGTAGGTATGTGCACCTTGTTTTGTTTTGTTTTTTTTCTTTTTGAGTTGGAGTCTCACTCTGTGGCCCAGACTGGAGTGCAGTGGCCGCTCTCGGCCACCACAGTCTTGATCTGCTGGGCTCCGGCAATCCTTCCGCCTCAGCCTTCCAGGTAGCTGGAACTACAGGTACGCGCTACCATGCCCGGCTAATTTTTTGATTTATTGTAGAGGTGAGGTCTCGTCAAGTTGCCCAGGCGGGTCTTGAACCCGCGGGCTCAGGCATTCCACTCACCTCAGCCTCCCAAAGGCGCAGGATTACAGCTGAGTCACCGAGCCCGGCTGTGCTCCTTGTTTTCATGTTGTAGTACATCTTGGAGATCATTCCCTATTATGCATTCAGAGCTGCCCTATTCTTTTTATTGGCTGCAAAGTATTCCACTGTATGGGTATACACAATTAATTGCATAAGTCCTCTATTAATGGGCACTTGTGATGGTTCCAGTCTTTTGTTGTTCTGTGACTAACATTGCTGCAATGAATCGCTTTACATGTTCTTTTTTAGGATACATTCCTAGATTGAAATTGCTGGGTCCAAGTCTATACATTTGTAATTTTTCTTTTTTTTTGAGTAGGAGTCTCACTCTGTCACTCAGGCTGGAGTGCAGTGGCACACTCATGGCCACCGAAGCCTTGACCCACTGGGCTCAAGTGATTCTTCTGCCTCAGCCTTCCAAGTAGCTGGAACTATAGGCATATGCCACCACGGCCTGCTAATTTTTTTTTTTTTTTTTGAGTTGGAGTCTCACTCTGTCGCCCAGACTGGAGTGCAGTGGCCGCTCCCGGCCATTGCAGCCCTCGACCTGCTGGGCTCCGGCGATCCTTCTGCCTCAGCCTTCCAAGTAGCCGAAATTACAGGCATGCGCTACCACGCCCGGCTGATTTTTTGATTTATTGTAGAGATGAGGTCTCGCCTGCCCAGGCGGGTCTCGAACCCGCAGGCTCAGGCAATCCACTCACCTCAGCCTCCCAAAGACGTGGGATTACAGGCTGAGCCACCGAGCCCGGCTTATTTTTAAAATTGTATTTATTGTAGAGCTGAGGTATTGCCAAGTTTCCCAGACTAGTCTCGAACCCCTGGATTCAGGCATTCCTCTCACCTCCATCTCCCAAAGTGCTGGGATTACAGGTGTGAGCCACCATGCCTGGCCTACATTTATAATTTCAGTGATTTAGAAACTTAGTGAAAACGTCAGCTCCATGAAAGCAGGGCTTCTGTGTCTTTTGTTTTCTGCTATGTCCTCAGTGCCTAGCCCAGAACCTGGCACATAGGAGGTGCTCAGGAGATATTTGTGCAATGAATGAATACCGCCATGTTATGCAACTTACAGTCTCACCAGCTATGGGTGAGAGTACCTGATTCTCCACAGCCTCTCCAGAACAGGGTATTATGAAACATTTTGATTTTTGCTGGTTTGATGAGTTACCCTCCCCCAAAGCATCTCATTGGTGTTTAATTTGCAGTTTTCTTGTTACAAATGAGGTTGGCCAGTGTTTTTATGTGATAGAGAGGAGGCAGGTTCCCAGGTCTTCTCAAGAATCCCTGATACCCCTGAGAGGTTTAAACACCAGACCCTTCCTACTGCCGGGACCCCTAGGCCTGGGGTCTCTTGGCCTCGAGAGCTCAAGTCTCAGGCGGCATCTGCCGGAGCCCCCCGGCACGCTAGGGCATGCCTGACCCCCCATGAGTCCTCCTCTCCCTCTCCCTCCCCCTGCTCAGTTTTAACAACCTGGGTATCCAGTGCGTGCGGAAGAAAGAGATTGAGGCTGCCATTGAGCGCAAGATTCAACTGGGCATTGACCCCTACAGTGGTGAGTCCCCACGCCAGCCCAATTGTCTCATCTTCCCGAGCCCCTTGGCCTCTCTGCGGACCCCAACCCCTCTCCTCTCCAGGCCTCACCCTCTTCTCCAGCCCCACGCCTTCCCCGTTCCCCTGCCCCCCATCAGGATCTCCACCCCCACCTTCAGCCTCCCACATCCCCCCCCCCCAGCCGGGTCCCTAAAGAACCACCAGGAAGTGGACATGAATGTCGTGAGGATCTGCTTTCAGGCCTCGTACCAGGACCAGCAGGGACAGATGCGCCGGATGGACCCTGTGCTCTCCGAGCCCGTCTATGACAAGAGTGAGTTGAGGGTGCTGTATCAGTGAGGATTGCCCTTGGTCGCAGGTACCAGAAAGCCCCACTCATGGTGGCAGGAACAAACCGGGAGTTATTTGTTTGTATTTATCGCACTTATTGAGCCTCCTCACATTGATTCCGCTATTTAGAACTATCAGGGCACTGTTTCTGCAGCCCTGTGAGCCTCTTGGTTGTTCCCTCCTGGTCATAAGATGGCTGCCACAGCTCCAAACATCGTGTCAGTCAGTGTTCAAGGCATGGGATGGACAGTGTCACCCTGGGTGGTTGTGCAGTTGTGCACTCCTCATTTCCAGGAGTCAGCATTTACTACGAAGCCTATGAAAATGGGGTCTCCTGGTGTTGGAGAATGCACAGCCTATATAATGATACAGGGCAGCTAAGGGAAGAGGCAGCATGAGTAATGGTGTCTCTGTATTTTTGTGTGTGTGTGTGAGTATGAGCCTCACTCTGTCACCCAGGCTGGAGTGCAGTGGCATGCTCATGCCACCACAACTTCAACCTGCTGGGCTCAGGCAATCCTTTTACCTCAGCCTTCCAAGTAACTGGAACTACAGACATGTGCCATCATGCCCAGCTAATTTTTCTTGATTTACTGTAGAGATGAGGGCTCACCAAGTTGCCCAGGCTGGTTTCAAACTTGTAGGCTCAGGTAATCCCATCACCTCAGCATCCCACAGTGCTGGGATTATAGGCATGAGCCACCGTGCCTGGCTGTCTCTGTATTTATTTATTTTTTTTTAAGTTGGAGTCTCACTCTGTCGCCCAGACTGGAGTGCAGTGGCCGCTCCCGACCACTGCAACCTTGACCTGCTGGGCTCCGGCGATCCTTCCGCCTCAGCCTTCCGAGTAGCTGGAACTACAGGCATGCGCTACCACGTCCGGCTGATTTTTGATTTATTGTAGAGATGAGGCCTCGCCAAGTTGCCCAGGCGGGTCTCGAACCCGTGGGCTCAGGCAACCCACTCACCTCAGCCTCCCCAAGCGAGGGATTACAGGCTGAGGCACCGAGCCCGGCTCTGTCTCTGTATTTTATGGAGAACATAATATATTCCCCAGAGTCCCCCTGGTAGACTTCTGCTTATGTCTCATTGGCAGAACTTGGCCCCATGGCCACCTCTCGTTGTAAGGTAGTCTGGGAAAGTGTTTGTTTTTTCCAACCTCAATAGAGGAGTAAAATGGGATTGGGAATAGCCATTAGGTGTTATCCAACCTAGAGTGATTTATTGTAGAGATGAGGTCTCGCCAACTTGCCCAGGCTAGTCTCGAACCGTGGGCTCATGCAATCCTCGCACCTCAGCCTCCCAAAGTGCTGGGATTATAGGCATGAGCCACCGCTACCAGCCTTTTACTTCTCTTAACCAGCGTTTATGCGTAGAGCCTCAGAGCTGTCTCTCATTGGCCTGGTTTTAGTCATTTGCTATTCCTGGACCAATCAGCTGAGGCACGAGAGAGAGGCACTGTTCTGAATGGCCAGGCTTGGGCACGTGATCACCGCTGAGCTAGGAAGTGGGTTCAGCCCTACCCAATCCCCGTGACCGAGATGGGTGTGGTCCCTTGAAGGAAAATTGGAGGATATTAACAGAGGAAGGGCCAGGACAGGCAAAACCACAGGTGTCCACTACAAGATTTCAGGCTGTTAACCCTTCTTCGAGAACCTTCTCTGACCCCTGTCCCCAACTGCTTTCCCTGAGGTCTGAGGATCTCCCTTTTGGACAGACAGGCACCCAACCTCAGCATGGAGGACTGGCGATTGTCCTTAATCCCTCCTGTCTGAGTGTCTTTCCTCCACCGGGACCGTGGGTTCTGGAGGATCGGGATGCCCCGTCTTCTCCGTTCCCCACCTCTCCACGGCCTGGTAAGGGTTTAATGACTGAATTCTCGCTTTTTCTCATCCGCCTCTTCCTCTTGCTCCTTCCCAGAGTCCACGAACACGTCGGAGCTGCGGATCTGCCGGATCAACAAGGAGAGCGGGCCGTGCACGGGGGGCGAGGAGCTTTACCTGCTGTGCGACAAGGTGCAGAAAGGTGAGGGGTCGGGGCAGCAGCCGGGCAAAGTGAGGTCAGCAGCTCGGAGGGATGGCTAGGGAGCCCAGGATGGGGAGAAGAGGTTTGCTCACCAGGGCAGCAAACGGAAGGATCCAGAACTTGGCTTTGGAGTCAGACAGACACAGATTGATTGATTCCTTCACTCACTGTGTTGCCCACTCATGTATCCTTGTAGGATGGTGCAGGCCTGTCTGCTGGCCAGAGCTGCCTGCTAGGCGGCAGAGAGCTCGCTGTCTAGAGACTCGGATATTAATGGTGGAATTGCATAAATAAATGCTTTAGGACGCTTGTGACAAGGGCTACGAATGAGGCAAACAGAGGACAGGTGTCCTTTCTGCAAATCAATTTAAAAACAAACAGGCCAGGCATGGTGGCTCAGCCTGTAATCCCAGCACTTTGGGGAGGTGGAGGCAAGAGGATTGGCTGAGCCCCAGGGGTTTGAGACCAGCCTGGGCAACTTGGTGAGACCTTGTCTCTACAATAAATCACAAGAACTAGCTGGGCATGATGGCAAGAGTCTGTAGTTCCAGCTACTTGGAAGGCTGAGGCGGAAGGATTGCCTGAACCCAGCAGGTCGAGGCTATGGTGGCTGTGAGCGTGCCACTGCACTCCAGCCTGGGTGACAAGAATGAGACTCAAAAACAACAACAACAAAAAACCAGGATTGCCCAGCTGGGGAGAGGGTAAGAGAGAGCCTTGCCTTTTACTGAATATGTTTTTTGTATCCTTTGCATTTTCTGTCAAGTGACTATAACATGAATAACACTACTATCAATCATAATAAAGAGCTTTCATTCTCTTGTTCCTACTGTATGTCAGGCTCAGATGTAAGCACTTTGCACACAACACTAGATCATCTCATTGTCTAACAATTCTGTGAGGCAGATCCTATTATGATCCCCATTTTACAGATGAGGAAACCGAGGTGCAGAAAGGTTAAGTAACTTGCTCAGGGTCACCCGGCTGGTTGGGTAAAGATGGGATTTGGATCCAGGAGGTTTGTACTCTTCATTTCTTCTGGGAGAAAAAACAAAAAAGACAGAGTTGGGAGAAATATTACAGGAAAGTGGTGAAAAAGTTGTATTTGTTTTCAATTATTTTTCTTTTTTTTCAATCTTTTTATTTTTTTTTATAGAGATGGGGTCTTGTTAGGTTGTCCAGGCTGATCTCGAATTCCTGGCCTCAAGTGATCCTCTCTTCTTGGCTTCCCAAAGTGCTAGGATTATAGGCATTTGTTTTCAATTCGTTTTTTTAATTTGAGTTGGAGTCTCACTCTGTCACCCAGACTGAAGTGCAGTGGCCGCTTCTGGCCACTGCAGCCTTGACCTGCTGGACTCCGGCGATCCTTCCGCCTCAGCCTTCCAAGTAGCTGGAAAAACAGGTGCGTGCTACCATGCCTGGGTAATTTTTTTTTGATTTATTGTAGAGATGAGGTCTTGCCAAGTTGCCCAGGTGGGTCTCGAACCCGCGGGCTCAGGCAATCCACTCACCTCAGCCTCCCAAAGCGCTGGGATTACAGGCTGAGCCACCGAACCCGGCTTGTTTTCTTTTTTTTTTTTTTTTTTTTGAGTTGGAGTCTCATCTGTCACCCAACTGGAGTGCAGTGGCCGCTCTCGGCCACCGCAACCAAAAACCCGCTGGGCTCCCGGGGATCCTTCCACCTCAGCCTTCCAAGTAGCTGGAACTACAGGGGCACGCTACCATACCCGGGTAATTTTTTGATTATTGTAGGATGAGGTCTCACCAAGTTGCCCAGGCGGGTCTCGAACCCACAGGCTCAGGCAATTCACTCACCTCAGCCTCCCAAAGTACGGGATTACAGGTTGAGCCATCGAGCCCGGTTTGTTTTCAATTCTTATGTACTTTTTTCTCAAATGAGGAAAAGAGGCAAATTTGGAAAACCATCTGGAAAAAAGTAACTTCCCAGAGTTGTGTGTGATCGTTATAATAATAATAGTAATAGTAATAGCAGGTGACACTCTCGGACCCTCACTCTTACCAAGTTTTTCATGGACTAATTTGTTGAATCCCTATGCCCAGTCTTTCTCTTTATTTTTTATTTATTTTCTTTTTTACCCTTCTGCCTTGCAGCTTCAACTCCAAGGACGTAGACCTAATCCTAATGTAGAAAAACTGTCAAATTTTTTTTTGAGTTGGAGTCTCACTCCATCAGCCAGGCTGGAGGGCAGCGGCACACTCCTGACCACCGCAACCTCCACCTGCTGGGCTCAGGCGATCCTTCTGCCTCTGCCTTCCAAGTAGCTGGAACTATAGGTGCCTGCCACCATGCTCGGCTAATTTTTTGATTTATTGTAGATATGGAGGTCTCCCCAAGTTGCCCAGGCGGGTCTCGAACCCGCGGGCTCAGGCAATTCACTCACCTCAGCCTTCCAAAGCACGGGATTACCGACTGAGCCACCAAGCCCGGCTGAAGATAGGGTCTTACTGTGTTGCCCAGGCTGGTCTCAAACTCCTGGCCTCAAGTGTTCCTCCCACCTCAGCCTCTCAAAGTGCTGGGATCACAAGCGTGAGCCACTGCACTCAGCCTGGCTATAGTCTCTATCACCCTTTCCTACTGACTAACATTGAAGGTTCCAGTTCTTGGTTCTCACAAGGCTGCAGTGGATACCACGTATCTCCCTCTTTCCATCTAGCTGCAGGCATACATACGTCATGAATTCCTAGAAGGGAGAGGCCTAAGAGTAATGATGATGATAATAGTCTGAACATGGTGGCTCACACCTTAATCCCAGCACTTTGGGAGGCCAAGGAGGATCACTTGAGCCAGGAGTTCAAGACCAGCCTGGGCAATGTAGTGAGACCTTATCTCTACAAAAAAATTAAAAAAAATTAGCCAGGCATGGTGGCATGTGCCAGTAGTCCCAGCTGCTTGGGAGGCTGAGGTGAAAGGATCGCCCAGCAGGTTGAGACTGCAGTAGCTGTGATTGTGCCACTGCATTCCAGCCTGAGTGACAGAGTAAGACTCCTACTCAAAACAACAACAAAAAAGCAAGCAAGCAACAACAATAAAAACCAAATTGACCCTTGGCTGGGAAATTGGATGTTGGGAGGGTTTCCACTACTTCCTAACTGACAAGAGTGGCTCACCATGCCTCAACTTTTTGCCCAGTTTGGTTTGTGGGCCAGGCACGGTGGCTCATGCCTGTAATCCCAGCATTTTGGGAGCCAGAGGTGAGAGGATTGCCTGAGTCCAGGGGTTTGAGACCAGCCTGGGCAACTTGTGAGACTTCATCCCTACAATAAATCAAAAAATTAGCTGGGCATGGTGACGGGTGCCTGTAGTTCCAGCTACTTGGGAGGCTGAGGTGGAAGGATTGCCTGAGCACAGCAGGTTGAGGCTGCAGTAACCGTGAGTGTGCCACTGTGCTCCAGCCTAGGTGACAGAGTTAGACTCCCATACAAAACAAAACAAAACAAAACAACCCAATGTGGTTTGTGGTAAACACCTGCTTTTCTTCTGGGAATCTGGAATTTTGGCATGTACCAGGCAGAAGTTGCCTATGTGACCAGCCCCTAGTAAAAACCCTGGGTGCTGATTCTCTGATGAACCTCTTTGGTAGACAACGTCTCACAAGTGTTGACACAGTGAATCAATGGGGGCATTAGGTGTGGCCTGTGTAACTCAGTTGGAAGAGGACTCTTGGAAGCTCACTCCTGGTTTCCCTCTGGACATTGCCCTGGCACCTTCTTCCCCTGCTGATTGTGCTTGGCATCTTTTTTTTTTTTTGAGTTGGAGTCTTACTCTGTCACCCAGACTGGAGTGCAGTGGCGGCTCCCGGCCACCGCAGCCTCGACCTGCTGGGCTCCAGCAATCCTTCCACCCCAGCCTTCCGAGTAGCTGGAACTACAGGCACGCGCTACCACGCCCGGCTAATTTTTTGATTTACTGTAGAGATGAGGTCTCGCCAAGTTGCCCAGGTGTGTCTCGAACTCGCAGGCTCAGGCAATCCACTCACTTCAGCCTTCCAAAGTGCGGATTACAGGCTGAGCCACCGGACCTGGCTAGTGCTTGGTATCTTTTTGCGATAACAAATCATAGCCATGAGTATGCTGTATGCTCTCCTGTGAGTCCTCTTAGTGAATCACTGAATCTGAGGGTGGTCTTGGGAATCCCTGGATGTGGTGAGGATGTTAATTCTACCCACCTCTCACGTTGCTTCTTATAAGGATTACATGAGATAATATATATACACATATACAAAACACTTAGTGACTAGTACACAGTAGGTGCTCAATAGAAAGTTATCTGCCACTATGATTAGTTTTTTGTTTTTTGTTTTTTTTTGAGTTGGAGTCTTACTTTGTCGCCCAGACTGGAGTGCAGTGGCATGTTCCTGGCCACCGCAGCCTCCATCTGCTGGGTTCCGGCGATCGTTCCGCCTCAGCCTCCCAAGTAGCCAGAACTACAGGCGCGTGCTACCATGCCCAGCTAATTTTTGATTTATTGTAGAAACGAGGTCTCGCCAAATTGTCCGGGTGGGTCTCAAACCCACGGGCTCAGACAATCCTCTCGCCTCGGTCTCCCAAAGTGCCGGGATTACAGGCTGAGTCACTGAGCCTGGCCTATGATTAGTTTTATTATTAGGAATTAAAAATTTTTTTTAACTTTTTGAAAAAAATTTTTGAGTCAGGGTCTCCCTCTGTTACCCAGGCTGTTACCCACCTTTCCCCCTAAGCCTCCTGAGTAGCTGGGACTACAGTCATGTGCCACCACACCTGACTAATTTTTGATTTGTTGTAGAGACAAGGTCTTGCTATGTTGCCCAGGCTGGTCTCAAACTCCTGGGCTCAAAAAATCCTCCTGCCTTGCCTTTCAGTGTGCTGGGATTACAGGTCTGGGCCACCACACCCGGCTAGGGATATTAATAACTGATGTAAGCTGGGCTCGGTGGCTCAGCCTGTAATCCTGCGCCTTTGGGAGGCTGAGGTGAATGGATTGCCTAAGCCCGCGGGTTCGAGACCTGCCTGGGCAGGTGAGACCTCATCTCTACAATAAATAAAAAAATCAGCCAGGCGTGGTAGTGCGCGCCTGTAGTTCCGGCTACTCGGAAGGCTGAGGCGGAAGGATCGCTGGAGCCCAGCGGGTCGAGGCTGCGGTGGCCGGCAGCGGCCACTGCACTCCAGTGTGGGCAACCGAGTGAGACTCCAACTCAAAAAAAAAACTGATGTTGGGGGAGGCTGATCGAGTTGGAGACCTTGTGGGCCAGATGTCCTGGCTCAGCTGACACCCTCACTTTCCTGCCAGAGGACATATCAGTGGTGTTCAGCACGGCCTCCTGGGAAGGTCGGGCCGACTTCTCCCAGGCCGATGTGCACCGCCAGATTGCCATCGTGTTCAAGACGCCACCCTACGAGGACCTGGAGATTGTTGAGCCCGTAACAGTTAACGTCTTCCTGCAGAGGCTCACTGACGGGGTCTGCAGCGAGCCACTGCCCTTCACGTACCTGCCTCGGGACCATGGTAACCACAGCAACTCGGGGTGACCCACCGCCCAGGGACCAGGCCTTCGTCTTGGTATAACCCAGCGGGGAAGGGGAAGAGGCAGAAGCAGAATGCAGGCTCAGAGCCACGTAGACAGCGTTCGAATCCAGGCTCTGCTGCTTCTTGGTCATGTGACCTTGGTCTCTTTGTACCTCGGTCTCCTCCTGTGCAAAATGGAAATAATAGTACCCATCTCAGCCGGGCTCGGTGGCTCAGCCTGTAATCCCGCGCCTTTGGGAGGCTGAGGTGAGTGAATTGCCTGAGCCTGCAGGTTTGAGACCCGCCTGGGCAACTTGGCAAGACCTCATCTCTACAATAAATCAAAAATTAGCCGGTGTGGTAGCGCATGCCTGTAGTTCCAGCTGCTTGGAAGGCTGAGGCTGAAGGATCGCTGGAGCCCAGCAGGTCGAGGCTGCGGTGGCCGGGAGCGGCCACTGCCCTCCAGTCTGGGTAAGAGTAAGACTCCAACTCAAAAAAAAAAAAAAAATAGTACCCATCTCATGGCATTTGGGGAGTATTTAATCATCCCTCAGCATGCCTGCTCAAGCCTGGCCCTATGCTGGGATTTGTTGGGGACATAGCAGTGACTGACACAGCCCTTAGCTCCACCCTCATGAGGCTTATAGTCCTGAGGGCAGGGGTGTGGAGGACAGTCCACACAGTGATCACCAGAGTTGGCAGGACTGAGATGGAGTTGCCCAAGGGGCTTGGCTTGCCCAAAGGTGGGGAAGGGAAAGGGGGTCAGGGAAGGCTTCCTGGAGGAGGGGACAGCTGCACTGAGGATGGGAAGATAATTACACATTTCTCCAGGGGTAGTGGTGGGAGTTGAAGAAGAGTGTTTTAATAGCTAGGACAGCCAGTGCAAAGGACCTGAGGCAGGATTGAGCCTGGGGTGCTCCAGGAACGGGAAAGAGACCAGAGTGGCTGGAAGCAAATTTGGGTTTTGTTCTGATTGGATGTGGACGTCATTTTGCATTGCTGGTCAAGAACTAGAACAGCATCCCAACCCCCTAACTGTCTCTGTGATTAATTACGGATTAATTATTATTATTGATGGATTACATTTGATATGTCCCTGGTATCTCCCGAACAGACAGCTATGGTGTGGACAAGAAGCGGAAACGGGGGCTGCCCGATGTCCTTGGGGAACTGAACAGCTCTGGTGTGTGCCCTCGGCCCCTTTCCACACCCGGCCCAGGTTTGGGGGGAGGGAAGGCTGACCCTGCTGCCCTGCCCTCTCACTCCGGACTGGGGAGCAAGGGCTGTTGGGGTCCAGGAGTCCTCATCTCTCCCTTTCCTCAGATCCTCACGGCATTGAGAGCAAACGGCGGAAGAAAAAGCCGGTCTTCCTGGACCACTTCCTGCCCAACCACAGCTCAGGTGGGTCCTGGGTCTGCACAACCCCCTCCCCGTGGGTGGGCCCCAGGAGACGCTGCCCTGCTCTTCAGGGAGAGCTCCCACAAAGTTGTAACTCACCACTCAGTTAGTCACACAAAGTGGAAAGAATAAGGGCTCTGGAGAAAGAATGGAAGCCCTGGTGTCTTCCGGGCTATTAGTTAGCTGTGTGACCTTCCCTAAGTTGCTCCACCTCTCACAGCCTCAGGGGCTCCTTTGAAAAGTCTCACCGCAAACTTACCTCATTGGCCTTTTGTTTATTTATTTTTAATGATCACGACAATCACAATTCATGGCAGCCTTGACCTCCTGGGCTCTGGTGATCATTCTACTTCAGCCTACTGGGTAGCTGGGACTACAGGTGCATGCCACCATGCCCGGCTTATTTATTTTTTGTAGAGGCGAGGTCTTACTATGTTGCCCAGGCTGGTCCCGAGCTCCTGGGCTCAAGCTATCTGCCCTCCTCAGCCTCCCAAAGTGCTGGGATTACAGGCCTGAGCCACTGCACCTGGCCCACATTACATTTTATTTTATTTTAATTATTGTTATTATTTGTTTGAGTTGGAGTCTTGTTGGGAGCCAGCCTTGGAGGTCCACCTGATTGACAGGGTCCGGGTGGGCTGAAGACCCCGGGCCGCAGGTCGAGGCTGCGGTGGCCAGGAGCGGCCACTGCACTCTAGCCTGGGCAACAGAGTGAGACTCCTACTCAAAAAAAAAAAAGGCCAGTGAAGCTGGGTACAGTGGCGGTGGCGCACACCTGTTAGGAACCAGGCTACACAGCAGGAGGTGAATGGTGACCAAGCAAGCAAAACTTCATCTGTATTTTCAGCCACTCCCCATCACTTGCATTACTGTCTGAGCTCCTGTTCTGTCAGATCAGCAGCAGCATTAGATTCTCATAGGAGCGTGAACTGTGCATGCAAGGGATCTAGGTTGCACACTCCTTAGAGGAATCTAATGCCTGATGATCTGAGGTGGAGCTGAGATGGTGATGCCAGCTCTGGGGAGCAGCTGTAAATACAGCAGTGAGGTTTGACTGCACAGAGACCATAATAAATCAATTGCTTGCAGACTCATATCAAAACCCTATCAGTGAGTGCACAATAAATGTAATGTGCTTGTATCATCTCAAAACCTCCCCCTCCACCCCATCCATGGAAAAATGTCTTCCATGAAACCAGTCCCTGATACCAAAAAGGCTGGGAGCCACTGTTGTTGTGGTTCTGGGGGTAGAGAGGGAGCTGGCCCTGGACGTCTGTGTAGATAGCCATGACAAATGTGGCGCCAGTGGTGGGGTAGATGAACAGGGGTGGTGGTCAGAGCTGTCAGCTGATTCAGAGCCTGTCTCCATCTCAGTCACCCTCTGGCCTACTCTGCCCTGTCTCACTCAACTCACATGCCAGCCTCCAATGCCCATGAACTCAACCCTATCGGCTGCTGTCAGAAGCAGCCTTCCTACCCACTGACCACCAGCTCTAAGGTCATAGTCCCTACTCACAGCTTCTCCTTGGGATTAGAGGAAGCTACTCCAGTGACAAATTTAGCATCCAGCAGGGCATTCGAGTCCAAGGCTGGCCAGAAGTTGACCCTAAAGCCCACCACTCTTGTCTCTCCTCTTCCCGTAGGCCCGTTTCTCCCGCCATCGGCCCTGCTGCCGGACCCAGATTTCTTCCCTGGCACCGTGACCCTGCCCGGCCTGGAGCCCCCCGGCGGGCCGGACTTCATGGACGACGGCTTTGCCTACGACCCCACGGCCCCCACGCTCTTCACCATGCTGGACCTGCTGCCCCTGGCACCGCCACTCGCCAGCGCTGTCACGGGCAGCGGGGGTCCCGGGGCCGCGATCGGGGAGTCCCCTGGCCCTGAGCCGCTGACTCTGGACTCTTACCAGGCCCCAGGCCCTGGGGACGGAGGCACCGCCAGCCTCGTGGGCAGCAACATGTTCCCCAACCAGTACCGCGAGGCGGCCTTTGGGGGCGGCCTCCTGTCCCCGGGGCCTGAAGCCACGTAGCCCCTGCGGTGCCGGAGGGGGCACTGGGTGGGGAGGGGGGTGGAGGGGCCGTGCGATCCCAACCAGGATGTCCAGCACTCCCAATCCCCTTGGGCCGCCTTTGGGGTAGTCTTCCGACCTTCTCATGCTTCGGAATCGGACATCTTCAGCGCTGGGGAGGAGCCCCATAGCACGAGTTCCCCTCCTGAGCCCATTTTACAAATGCGAAAACTGAGTCTGGAGAGGACTAGGGGCTTGGCTCCCGAGCACTGGCCTGTTATAGCTGCCTCGGGTCCCACGTGTTGGGGACACCTCCAGGCGGATTCTGAAAAGATTGTACAGGAGGGAGGAGGGGGCAGATGCTCAGCCCTCCCTCCCCAAACTTTAGGGTGGGGGGGTAGGTTGTTTGTCAGTCTTCCCAATAAAGATGAATTTTTGATCCTTGGGGGTGTCGTCTCTTCTCCGCTTGGGAAACACCCCAGGTTCCCTCCCGAGGCTAAGTTCCACGCTCTCCTCGCTCCGCCTCAACCCCTCCTTCTAGACTCCGCCCCTCTCAGCTCCAGGCCCCGCCCCCCACGCCGGCGGAAGTGTGCTGCGCGTCGCCCCACTAGGCTCCGCCCCCTCCCCGGGCGGCCTCCCACTTCCGCTTCCGGTGCGGACCGCGCGCGAGCGCAGCGGTGGGAGGCGGTGACCGACCGGTGAGTGCAGTCGGCGGGCCCAGACCTCCTGGCTTTCGGGCGGGCGTCAGCCCAGCTTCTCCCTTGCCTTGGGCTCTCCCCATGCCGCTGTGGGCCTCTGCTGGGTGCCGGCCCCGAGCGCCGTCCGTCCCGTTCCCCCTTCGGCCTGACGGGCCTCAGGCCGCGCCTCTGCCCCGCGCTGTGGGCCAGAAGTCGGCGCGTCAGACTCGGCCTTCGGCCTAGCAGCTTGTCAAGGCCCCGCCCCCTTGTCAAAAAACTGACCCCAGGCCCTCTTGCTGCGACCTGGTCCACGAGCCCAGTCCGCCCCCTCGCGTCAGCCAGCTCCCCTCCCTCAGGCCCTACCCCTGTTTTACCTGGAAACGCTCCTCCCCCCATTTGGTTCTCTTTAGATCTCAGCTTTGCTCTGTGCAGCTCCCCCCGTGTTCCCCTCCTCCCTCGAGCGTTGTCTCCCGTCCACGCCCTTCACCTGCCCTCGACCCCCGCCTGCCAGCCACTACACCGTTCCCACAAAGTCTTAGATTTCCTCTGCCTGCCTTCATCCATCCGTCCATCCACAACCCACACTCGTACCCACCCCCACGACTGCCCCTAGTGGGACCTTTTTAGCTCTCCCCCTTAAGCTCCAGCCCTGGGTGCTCAGGGTTTGTCTTCTGACCATACCTCGAATGCTGCACTTTGGTTTCAAAACCTTTCATCGCGGATGCCAGCGCGTGGAATCTAGGCCACTCCTCTCCCAGGGATGCTCACCCCAGAATCACCCGAGGGTTTCTCAGAATGCCCAAGCGACAGGATCAGAGTTGTCAGGAATGCACTTGAACATCTGGCCCAGGGTTCTGCAGGCTCACTTCTGCTCCCTGAAGCTGAGTGATGTGTTGTTTAGGATCACTGACTTGTCAGGTGACTTTGATTCTGTCCATATGGTTTTTACAGCCCATCTGACATTCCTGGTCCCCTCATCTCTCAGGTGGAGGCCCCAGGCTTGGCCTCACCACAATGTGGCACGAGGCGCGGAAGCATGAGCGGAAGCTTCGAGGCATGATGGTCGACTACAAGAAGAGGGCAGAGCGCAGGCGGGAGTACTATGAAAAGATCGTGAGTAACCGGCTTTTGATCTGGAGTGGGAGATCCTCCAAATGGTAGGGCCCTGGTCATTCTGGTAAAACTTGGGCTTGGAAGTTTGCCAAGATGAGAGCCCCAGTTCCTCGGGAGTATGTTCATTAATTGTTTCTTGAGCGTGACCAGTGGTAAGAGCCTGAGGGGTTCTGTTTGCTATAGTAAGCTGTGTTGATTGGTGTGACCTCAGAGTGCAGATCTGGGATTAGCAGGAAGGAGGAAAGTCTCTAACACTCAGAGCAGGTCAGACATAAGACTGGCTATGTCCAGAACGTCTTCTGTTTTGCTTATTGTTGTGTTCCCCATGCCCAGAAGAGCTCAGCCACTCTTGAGTTTTGGTGTGGCACACAATAGGAGTGCTATCAATATTTATTAAGTGAAATCTGACTTCCCTCTCCCGTTTTCATAAGTTGCCTTTGGAGAGAAAAACCAAACTCCACCCCTGGCCTAAAAGGCCCACGTGGTCTGACCTCTCAGCTTTATCCTTGGATGGCTCCATTGGCCTTTTCTCTCTCTTTCTTCCGTCACAGGCCTTTGGCCTGTAATGCATTCCCTCACCTATTTCACTTCTGCTTGTCCTTGGGATTCTAGCTTGAAATGGTTCTTGTTGGCCAGGCATGGTGACATGGGCCAGTAGTCTCTTACTTGGAAGGCTGAGGCAGAAGCATCCCCTGAGCCTAGGAGGTCAAGGCTGTGGTGGCTGTGATCGCATTACTACACTCCAATCTGGGTGACAGAATGAGACCCTGACTCAAAAAAAAAAACAACAAAAAAGAACTGGCACTTTTTTATTAGGTTCAGTTCTTCTGTTAGGTGATACTTATAGACATTCCCTTTTGCTGCTGTACCACTACCCCAGCTCCTCCCTGGTCTCCTCACCTCCAGTCCTGCTCCTTTCAACCTGTTCTCCTCAGAGGGACCTGAGAGGTCTTTCTAAAGCACAAAGCTGACTCTGGGCCCTCCCTTGCTCATAACTACTCCATGGCTCCTGGTCCTTGAGAGAAAGCCCAGGTTCTTCACTATAGCCTTCAAAACCCTGCATGGTCTGGCCTTTGTCCCTCCTCCAGATTCGTGCCACCCCACTCTCTGCCGCATTCCTTTGCACAAGTCATTCTGACTTCCTTGCTAGTCCTCCATTGACCCAAGCACTCTCCTGCCGCAGAATCTTTGTGTGATCTCTTTCAGCTTGTGTTTAACTACTGCCCATCTATCAGATCTCAGACCTCAGGGAAGTTTTCTCTTGCCCCCTAGACTCAGTCAGGTGTCGTTTGTAAATGCCATCATAGTTCTCTGTTCTTCCCCTTTGGGATTTAACACACTTAAGATGTATGTACATACATACAGGTTGAGCATCCCTAATGCAGAAATACAAAATGCTCCAATATCTGAAACTTTTTGCAGGCTGACATGATGCTCTGCCAGAAGTGGAAAGTTTCACACATAAGTATTTAACACAAACTTTATTTCATTCACAAAATTATTATTATTATTATTATTTTTTTTTTTTTTTGAGTTGGAGTCTCACTCTGTCACCCAGACTGGAGTGCAATGGCCACTCCCGGCCACTGCAGCCTCAACCTGCTGCGCTCCGGTGGTCCTTCCGCCTCAGCCTTCCAAGTGGCTGGAACTACAGGCCCGCGCTACCACTCCCGGCTTTTTGATTTATAGTGGAGATGAGGTCTCGCCAAGTTGCCCAGGCAGGTCTCGAACCCGGGCTCAGGCAGTCCACTCACCTTGGCCTCCCAAAGTGCTGGGATTACAGGCTGAGCCACCAAGCCCGGCCCACAGAATTATTTAAAATATTGTGTAAAATTATCTTCGGACTATGTGTATAAGGTGTATATGAAACAAATGAGTCTTATGTTTAGATTTGAGTTCCATCCCAACATATCTCATTATGTTATGTGAGTGTTCCAAAATTTGAAAAAATTCCAAATCCAAAACACTCAAGTCCCAAGCGTTTCTTTCTTTCTTTTTGAGTTGGAGTCTCACTCTGTCACCCTGGCTAGAGTGTAGCAATTCTTCCGCCTCAGCCTTCCAAGTAATCGGAATTACAGGTGCACACCCGGCCAATTTTTTATTTATTGTAGAGAAGAGGTCTCACCAAGTTGCCTGGGCTGGTCTCCAACCTGCGGGCTCAGGCAATCCACTCGCCTCTGCCTCTTGGAGTGCTGGGATTACAGGCTGAGCCACTGAGCCTGGCCCCTGGCGTTTCTTTTTTTTTTCCTTTCTTTTTTTTTTTTTGAGTTGGAGTCTCACTCTGTCGCCCAGACTGGAGTGCAGTGCACGTTCCTGGCCACCGCAGCCTCGACCTGCTGGGCTCTGGCGATCCTTCCGCCTCAGCCTTCCAAGTAGCTGGAACTACAGGCATGTGCTACCACACCCAACTAATTTTTTGATTTATTGTAGAGATGAGGTCTTGCCAAGTTACCTAGGCGGGTCTTGAACCCGCGGGCTCAGGCGGTTCACTCACCTTGGCCTTCCAAAGCATGAGATTACAGGCTGAGCCACCGAGCCCGGCTACAAAAAATTATTTTAAAAAATTAGTTGGGGGTAATGGTGCACACCTGTAGTCCCAGCTACTTGGGAGGCTGAGGCAGGGG
Organism: Cephalopachus bancanus; assembly: GCA_027257055.1. Classification (NCBI taxonomy): domain Eukaryota; kingdom Metazoa; phylum Chordata; class Mammalia; order Primates; family Tarsiidae; genus Cephalopachus; species Cephalopachus bancanus. The sequence goes on along the minus strand of JAPVLO010000583.1, from coordinate 719,595 downwards.
AATCACCTGAACCCAGAGGATTGAGGCTGTGGTGAACCATGATCATGTCCCTGCCCTCCAGCCTGGGCAACAGAATGAGACCATGACTCAAAACAAACAAACAAACAAAAAAACCCTGGTAGGGGGATGAATAAATACAAAAATATTAACAATAACTGTTACCATTGATCACTCGTTTGCAGGCACCATGTGAGAGGGCTTTAGCTGTGTAGATATTTTTGAATCCCTAGTCACCCATGAGACAGTGACTGTCCTTGCCCCCACTCTGCAGAGACAGAGGAAACTCTGAGCGTGCCTCACTTACTTCTGCCACCCAGGAAGGAATCAGTGAACTAAGACAGAGAGCCCATCTCTGGTGGTGTCAGAATAACTCTAATGTAAAAAACAAACAGCAGCAACAGCAAAAAAGAATAACTCTAATGTGGCCATGAGGCAAGGCCTGAGTCTGTATTGGTCATAGTTGAGAACCCAGCAGTGGGCCAGGAACACTGAGTGCTCAGGAATGAATAGCTACTATTTTTTTTTTTTTTTGAGATGGAGTCTCACTCTGTTGCCCAGACTGGAGTGCAGTGGCCGCTCCCAGCCACCGCAGCCTCGACCTGCTGGGCTCCGGCGATCCTTCTGCCTCAGCCTTCCAAGTAGCTGGAACTACAGGCGCGTGCTACCACGCCCAGCTAATTTTTAAAATTTATTTATTGTAGAGATGAGGTCTCGCCAAGTTGCCCTGGTGGGTCTTGAACCCGCGGGTTCAGGCAGTCCACTCACCTCAGCCTCCAAAAGGCACAGGATTACAGGCTAAACCACTGAGCCCGGCTGAATAGCTGCTATTTATTAAGGGCCCATGGTTTGCCAGACCCAGTGCCCACTTCAGTACATTGTAGTTTTTCAGCAGGCCTGAGATGTGAGTATTGATGATCCCCGTGTTAAAGGTGATGCTGTGATAACAGCTAATGCTGTTGAGCTGTTCTGTATTTATTACCACTATGCTAAGTACCGGGCATGCACCTTCACTTCATCAAAGCCTCACCCCATACTTGGAGGTGGCTCTTATTATGTCCATTTTACAGAGGAGCAAACTGGGGCTCAGAGGCATGGCCTACAGTCACATAGCAAGAGGGCAGAACTGGCATTATAACCTAGACTATGATCCTTAGCCTCCGTTAGTGCTTCACCTGGGTCTTATTCTATAGAAATAGAGGTTCAGAAAAGTGAAGCAGCTTCTCCAAGGTGACACAGCCAGGAGGCAAAGTACTATCAGGGTTAGATCTTTAGGAGTCAAAGGGCCTGGGGTTCAAATTTTAGCTATTCCTCGTACCTACTGTGTAACTGGGTGAGTGACTGTCTCCCTGTGCCTAGTTTTCTCTTTTGCATGTGAAATGATGTATCATGTACAGTCAGGCTTGCCTGTGAGTAACAGAGACCTAAAACATCAGTGGCTTAAACAGGATAGTCACAGAAAGACCCAGAGGTAGCCAGTTTTGCTCAGAGACCTAAGCTGCTTCTGTTTTGTTGTTTACCTGTGCTTAGCTTCTCTGCCCAATGTTGTCTCAAGGTCTAAACAAGCTGTTCAGGCTCTAGCCAGCATGTCTTCCTTCTATCCGGCAGGGAGGAAGAAGGGAGAAAAAATGGGCACAGTGCCATGCCAGTTGTTAAGAAAGTTTCTAGATGTTTTCCCAAGACATTTCCACTCACATCCTACAGACCCATGGTCACATACAGCTGCAAGGAAGGCTAAGAGGTGTAGACTTTATTCTAGGTGGCCTCAGTCAAACGTATTAGGAGTTCTATTACTGTTGAAGAAAAGGGAGTAGAAGTTGGTTGCCGGTTAGTGGTTTGCCACAAACAGTGGAGGATAGGAGCACCTCCCTCATGGTGTTGTTGGAGTGTTGGACACATGGACCACTGAGTGTAGGCCTGGCCAGGGTGACGATTACTCAGTAAATATTAGTTCCTGTTGGTGTTGATGTCATTCCTGCATAGAGCTGGAATTTGGATCCAGGTTAATGGATGGTGTAGAGGAAAGAAGGCAGGAGTTGGGACTCCAGGCTCCCTCTGTATTAGCAGGGGAGCTTCCTAAGCTGTCTTTTCCCCCCCATATGACAGTGGTGATGATTGGCCCCCACACTGGATGACAGGGGGAGCTTAAAGAACCAGTGTCTATGCTTGCTTCATGGTGCAGGCCTGTACAAGTGGCCATTGTCCCTGTACATGCACATGACCTCATTCAGATCAGAGCTGCCAAGCTGTGGAAGGTGGTGAGGCCATGGCTGATGGCTGCTCTAGGAGAGGCCCTCTTCTCACTGTTGGGCTGAGAGCAGAGGCTGTGGGGTGCATCGCAGAAGCTGAGGCAGAGTGTGGCAGCTGAATGAAGGTGTCCAGATGCAGCTGTTGTCTTTCTTCCTTATTTGTCCTTGGTGCCTGCTCTCTCTCCCTGTTTTCAGTCTCCAGCTGACTCTGGTTCTGTTCTTGTCAACTTTACTTTTTTAGTCAGTGACTTGGATAAAGACACAGAATACCCTTTTGATATGAAAGTGTGAAATAAACAGGTCCTGGCTCAGGTGGCACCTCCTCTAGGAAGCCCTCGGCTGGGCCCCTAGGTTGGGTCAGGTATTCCCCTGGGCTCCTTCATCTCAGAACTGCCCCCTCTGGGTCATCACTCTGGGGCCTGGGCTATCTCCCACCCCAAACTGTGAGGGCCAGGGCTGTCTCAGTCACTGCCAAGCACTAGCACAGGGCTTATTTATTTATTTATTTATTTATTTTTGAGTCGGAGTCTCACTCTGTTGCCCAGACTGGAGTGCAGTGGCACACTCCTGGCCACCACAGCCTCGACTTGTTGGGCTCCAGCGATGTTTCCGCCTCAGCCTTCCAAGTAGCTGGAACTACAGGCGTGTGCTACCACACCCAGCTGATTTTTTGATTTATTGTAGAGATGAGGTCTGGCCAAGTTGCCCAGGCGGGTTTTGAACCCGCAGGCTCAGGCAATTCACTCACCTCAGCCTCCCAAAGTGCAGGATTACAGGCTGAGCCACCGAGCCCAGCTACACAAGGGCTTATTTAACAGCTGAATGAATTAATGAGTGAATGACTTCATGAACTTCTCTGACCCTATCTGATTCTAGAGGCAGGATAATCTAGTAGTTAAGAGTGGATTTTGGATCTTGAAAAGGTGTTTGTACACCTGTGTTCCTTGCAGCATTATTCACAATAGCCAAGAGGTGGAAGCAAGCTAAATGCCCACTGATGGATGAATAGATGTAGAAAATGTGATGTATACACACAGTGAAATATTAGTCTTTTTTTTTTTTTTTTTTTGAGTTGGAGTCTCACTCTGTCGCCCAGACTGGAGTGCAGTGGCCACTCCCGGCCACCGCAGCCTCGACCTGCTGGGTTCTGGCGATCCTTCCGCCTCAGCCTTCCGAGTAGCCGGAATTACAGGCATGCGCTACCACGCCCAGCTGATTTTTTGTAGAGATGAGGTCTCGCTGCCCAGGCGGGTCTCAAACCCGCGGGCTCAGGCCATCCACTCACCTCAGCCTCCCAAAGGTGCGGGATTACAGGCTGAGCCACTGAGCCCGGCTATTAGTCAGTCTTAAAAAAGAAATCCAGCCAGGCGTGGTGGATCATCCTGTAATTCTAGCACTTTGAGAGCCCGAGGCTAGAGGATTGCCTGAGCCCTGGGGGTCACTACCAGCCTGGGCAACTTGGTGAGACCACATCTCTACAATAAATAAAAAATAAGCCAGGCATGGTGGCTTGCCTCTGTAGTTCCATCTGAGGTTTGCCTCTTGTAGTTCCAGCTTCCAATTGGAAGGCTGAGGCAGAAGGATCGCCTGAGCCCAGTAGGTCGAGACTGAGGTGGCCATGAGCGTGCCACTGCACTCCAGCCTGGGTGACAAGAGTGAGATTCCAACTAAAAAAAAAAAAAAAAAAGGAAATCCTGTCATATGCTACAATATGGTTGGACCTTAATGACTTTATGCTAAGCAAAATAAGCCAGTCACAAAAAGACAATACTGTATGATTCTACTTAGATGAACTATCTGGAATAGTCAAACCTTGCTTGAACCCAGGAGTTGGAGGCCACAGTGAGCTGTGATCCTTCCACTGCACTCTAGCCTGGTGACAGAGGGAAACCCTATCTCTAAAAAAATAAAATAAGCCGGGCTTAGTGGCTCAGCCTGTAATCCCAGCGCTTTGGGAGGCTGAGGTCAGTGGATTCCTTGAGCCTGTGGGTTCAAGACCAGCCTGGGCAACTTGGCGAGACCTCGTCTCTACAATAAGTAAAAAATTAGCTGGGCATGATAGCGTGCGCCTATAGTTCCAGCTACTTGGAGGGCTGAGGTGGAAGGATCGCCAGAGCCCAGCAGGTCGAGGTTGCAGTGACCAGGAGTGGCTGCTGCACTCCAGTCTGGGTGACAGAGTGAGACTCTAACTCAAAAAAATAAAAAATAAAATCAAACCCTTAGAAACAGAAAATAGAATGGTGTTGATTAGGGACGAGGGGGAGGAGGAAAAGGGGAGTTGTTCAGTTTCGTTTCAGTTTTGCAAGATTGAAAAAGTTCAGCTGGGCTTGGTGGTTCAGCCTGTAAGCCCGCGCCTTTGAGAGGCTGAGGTGAGTGGATTGCCTGAGCCTGTGGGTTCGAGACCCGCCTGGGCAGCGAGACCTCATCTCTACAATAAATTAAAAAATCAGCTGGGACTGGGCGTTGTAGCGCGCGCCTGTAATTCCGGCTACTCGGAAGGCTGAGGCGGAAGGATCACCGGAGTCCAGCAGGTCGAGGCTGTGGTGGCCGGGAGCGGCCACTGCACTCCAGTCTGGGCGACGGAGTGAGACTCCAACTCAAAAAAAAAAAAAAGAAAAAGTTCTAGAGATCTGTTGCTTAGCAAGGTGCATATAGTTAATACTATTGTACTGTACACTTAAACATGGTTAAGATGGTTTATTTTATGCCATTTTTTTACCACACTAAAAAAATTACTTTTAATTTTTAAATAAATAGATAAAAGTAAGAAAGGAGCAGATTTTGGGGTCAAGCCCATCTAGATTCCAATCTTAGTTCTGCTTATTTCTGGTGTAACGTCAGGGTAGTGTACCTCACTGCTATGAGCTTCAGTTTCCTCATCTGGAACATGGACAAGAACATGACTGGGAAGTTTGAGTGAGACAGTGTACACAAACCACTTAGCGCAGTACCTGGGTTTTAGTATGGTTCATTGACTTTTCCAGGATCTCCCAACAGAGCCAGGCCCAGCACTCCAGGTCTTTCCTCCCAGCCCAATACTTTTTCCTTCCTGCAGTGCTGACCATGCCAGTGTCTTCCCTTCACCTGCCAAATCTGAACTGTCACGGTGTCCCATGAGTCTTGACTGTAGCAACTGGGATTTGGCCTGGAGCAGCCTCAGGAGTATGATGGGATCTTGGCCTTGGGCTTTCCTGGGACTGTCACAGGGCAGAGGGAGCTGGGTGTGTTTTGTATCCTGAACTGAGGAATTGAGGGAGGCAGACTGGTCGCAAACCCCAGGGCTCAGGCAATCCTCTAGCCTCGGCCTCTCAAAGTGTTGGAATTACAGGGGAGGCGCAGGGTGGGGAGCTGGATTCCAGCAGTGCCACCCTGCTGATCCTGTGGTCTTGGGCATGTCCCAGACTCAGTTTCTTCAGGTGTGAAATACAGGTTGTAGTAACCCAGCACCTGGCACACAGAGAGTGCGGAATTGAAATGAACTCGATATAGCCGGGCTCGGTGGCTCAACCTGTAACCCCGCGCTTTGGGAGGCTGAGGTGAGTGGATTGCCTGAGCCTGCGGGTTCAAGACCCGCATAGGCAACTTGGCGAGACCTCATCTCTACAATAAATTTAAAAAATTAGCCGGGTGTGGCAGCCTGTAGTTCCAGCTACTTGGAAGGCTGAAACGGAAGGATCGCCAGAGCCCAGCAGGTTGAGGCTGCGGACAACGGAGTGAGACTCCAACTCAAAAAAAAAAAAAAAAAAAAAAAGAAAGAAATGAACTCGATATTAGCTGTGGTTACTGGGGAGTGTCCTCAGCTCCTTACAACACTGGACTGCACCTGCTCATTTGCTGGCTGGGGGATTGTGTGGGAGATGGAGGCAGGATGAGGAGGTGCAGAATCTTGGGAACTTGGAACTGATTTTTTTTTTTTTTTTGAGTTGGAGTTTCACTCTGTCACCCAGACTGGAGTGCAGTGGCTGCTCCCGGCCACCGCAGCCTCGACCCGCTGGGCTCCAGCGATCCTTCTGCCTCAGCTTTCCGAGTAGCTGGAACTACAGGCGTGCGCTACCACACCCAGCTGATTTCTGATTTATTGTAGAGATGAGGTCTCGCTGCCCAAGCGGGTCTCGAACCCGCGGGCTCAGGCAATCCACTCACCTCAGCCTCCCAAAGGCACGGGATTACAGGCTGAGCCACCGAGCCCGACTCGGAACTGATTTTTTTTAATGAAGGGGCTCAATGTCCTCATCTGTTAGTGAGGATTCATTCTTTCTTTCCTTCGTTCATCATTCCTGAGTGCCTACTGTAGGCCTGGCCCTGTCCTAGGCCCTGGGGACATGGCAGCGAACAAAACAGATTCCTGCCTCATGGGAGTTATGTTCTTGTGTGGGAGACAGGTGATGAATGAATACAGGTATAATGTCAGATGGTGGCAGGTGCTCTGCAGAAAACAAGTGGAATTAAGGAGCTAGGGTCAGTAAAGAGCTGTAGGGGAGCTTTTTAGACAGGGTCTGTAAGGAAGGCTTCTGGAAGGAGATCTGAAGTAAAGGCAGAAACAGCCATGCTCCAAAACATTCCAGGCCAAGGCAGCAGCTAGTGCAGAGGTCCGAGTGTGGGGCATGTCTGGGATGCTCAGGGAATTTGTGGAGCAGAGTGGTGGAGGGGAGAAGTCAGAGAGGGACGGGTCAGAGCTGGTGAGGGCTGAGCAGAGGAGGGACGTGGCCTGGTGGGTTTTCACAAATCCCTGGCTGCCTAGGAAAATGGACTGTAGGAGCAGGGCTGGCAGCAGATCCCGGGGAGGAGGCTGGCCCCTGGTTCAGGTGGGAGGGATGCTGGCTGGACCTGGGTGGTGGTGGTGAGGGTGGTTGGTGAGAAGTTGGACTTGGGGTACCTGCTGCTGGAAGCTTGGTCAGGTTTTAATGGAAGCACAGCAGCTCCTCCTGTGGCTCTTGTAGGTTCCTCTGATGTAGCACTCAGCTAGATGTCAGCCAGGGCCCAGCCTAGGGAAGCTCAGTGGTGGGAGCTGCTGCTGCTAAATTTTATTCTTTTTATGATGCTCTTATGATAACTTGGACTTGTCACCCCCATGTGGTGGCTCAGTCCTGAGGACAGTCACCCCCATGTGGTGGCTCAATCCTGAGGACACAGAAGACAGTCACCCCCATCTTAGTGCCTTCTTTTTTCAATTTTTAGAGATAGGGTCTCCCTTTGTCGCCCAGACTGTGGTGCAGTGGTGTCATCATGGGTCACTGCAGCCTCGGTCATTTTTAAAAACTGCTTTGTTGAGATGTAATTCACAAACCACACTTCACTCATTTAAAGTGTATAATTTAGTGCTTTTCGGTATGGATTGTACAACCATCACCACAGTCATATTTTGGAAAACTTCATTACCCAAATAAGTAACCCTGTACCCATTAACAATCTTCAATCCCCCAACTCCTCAACCCCAGGCAATTACTAATCTACTCTCCTATTCTGGACATTTCCTATAAATGGAATTATACAACATATGACCTTTGGTGACTGGCTTATTTGACTTAGCACAGTGTTTTTGAGGTTCATCCATGTTGTAGCAAGTATCAGCACCTTATTCCTTTTTCTTGCTGAATAGTATTCCACTCTGTCTCCCACATTTTGTTTATCTGCTCACTCGTTATAGACATTTGGGTTGTTCCTATCTTATGGCTATTGTGGATGCTGCTGCTATGAACATTAGTGTACAAGTGTTGGTTTGCTGCCTGGGCAACTTGGTGAGACCTCATGTCTACAGTAAATCAAAAAATCAGCTGGGCGTGGTAGCGCGTGCCTGTAATTCTGGCTACTTGGAAGGCTGAGATGGAAGGATCGCTGGAGCCCAGCAGGTCGAGGCTACGGTGACCAGGAGCGGCCATTGCACTCCAGTCTGGGCAACAGAGTGAGAGTCCAACTCACAAAAAAAAAAAAAAGTGTTGGTTTGAGTACCTGCTTTGAAATCGCTGGGCCATGTGGTGATTCTTGTTTACCTTTTTGAAGAATCTAATTTTTCTACATTCTTATAATACTCGTTATTGTCTGGCCTTTCCATTTTAGCCATCTTAGTGTGTGTGAAGTGGTATCTTGTGGTTCTGACTGGTATTTCCCTGATGGCTAAATTGATCATCTTTTCATGTGCTTATGCAGTTTTGGTGTCCTGGAGGCTGGTCCAGGCTGAAGTGTCACACCTGATTTTGAATGAATAGGCTGGGGATGGGGAATGAAGAGTTGAGGGGTAATATTTTAGGGAGGGAGGTCGGGGTACTAGTTGTGCAGAAGATTGGGCCAGAGCTCAGAGCCACTTGCCACCACCTCGGGAAGAAATTACTCCCCTGTCTCTTGAGATTAGGTGCCCCATTAGTGCCGCCATTGCTGTGTAGCTTAGCTTACCTCTGGGGTATGGCTCGTTTGACCTCAGAGGCGAGCATGCTGCTAAGCTTGGTTGTGTGGAATGGTGGGGTTTGGAGCTCAGTTGGATGGTGACCTTGGTCCTGTTTGCCCCTGCAGAAGAAGGACCCAGCCCAGTTCCTGCAGGTACATGGCCGAGCTTGCAAGGTGCACCTGGATTCTGCAGTCGCCCTGGCTGCTGAGAGCCCTGTTAACATGTAAGACTGATATGAGGGGCAGTATAGTGTCTGTGACTAGATTGGGGGTCAGAAAGGATCGGGGCAGTGTAGAGTCTGGAACAAAGACCCTGCGGGTACAGACAGACCTTTGGGGACTAAAGGGCAGGGAATGCTTGTGAAGATGGCAGTCACAGAGGCTAGGAATAGTGGGCAGAGGTTGGAATGGAGGCCCCATGGTAGTGGTGGTTTGAGGACTTAGAGGGAAATGGGTGGGGCCAGAGGTCCAGAGTAAGCAGAGTAAGTTTCCAGAGGGGTGTTTCAGGGTTCCTGGGTCTCCTCAGAGAGCTCCTAGAGCCTGGTTAAGTTCCCTGCTGTTTTAAAAAATAGAACCATGGCTTATAATTTCCCCATTGCTTGGTTCTAAGAAATAGGACCCCAGTATGCCCAGGGACAGTATGCCTATTCCAAGTCCCAGGAACTAGAATGTGGATTCAGGACGTTTGCAGCATAAGGGACTGAAAGCTGGGGAGGAGATGTGGGCTGTGGCATGGGGATCAGAGCGGACTGAGGGCCCGGCTTCCAAGCCTAAGGAGGCAGGGAACAGGCACTTTGTGTCCCGTGCCACGGGGCCCCTGAGCTTCTTGCTTTTCTGCTCCCCTTTCCTCCACTTCAGGATGCCCTGGCAGGGGGACACCAACAACATGATCGACCGCTTCGACGTCCGTGCCCACCTGGACCACATACCTGACTACACCCCCCCACTGCTCACCACCATGTAAGCTGCCTCCCCCAGGGGTTACCAGGCAGAGTCGCACCCAGCAAGCCCCTGTTTTTTTCCCAGCCCTCTTGTCACCTTCTAGGAAAGAGGTGTGTTTGGGGGGAAGAGTCCCTCTCCACTTGGGAAGGACTTTTCAGCTGAGAGTCACCATCCCCTTCTAACCACACCCCTCCCTGAGTCTGAGGCAGGCCCCTCATTTCTTTTCCTGCTGGCTTGGTGTGGGATCCACCCCTCCCTCTGATTTCAAGATCTTGACCTCCCCCAAAGCTCCCCAGAGCAGGAGTCCGACGAGCGGAAATGTAACTACGAGCGCTACCGAGGCCTGGTGCAGAACGACTTTGCTGGCAGTGAGTGGTCTGTGGGGGAAGTGGGGAGTGGGTTTGAGGGCCCCTGGAGCCTGGAATACCTAGGCACATTTGGGAAGGGAAGTTTTATCCAAGAATTTTCTTTTTTTTTTTTTTTTGGAATTGGAGTCTCACTCTGTCACCCAGACTGGAGTGCAGTGGCTGCTCCTGGCCACTGTAGCCTCGACCTGCTGGGCTCTGGCGATCCTTCTGCCTCAGTCTTCCAAGTAGCTGGAACTGTAGGCACGCGCTACCACACCCAGCTCATTTTTGATTTATTATAGAGATGAGGTCTTGCCAAGTTGCCCAGATGGGTCTCGAACCCGCGGGCTCAGGCAATCCACTCACCTCGGCCTCCCAAAGTGCTGGGATTACAGGCTGAGCCACCGAGCCCGGCCTATCCAAGAATTTTCTACTACAGGGCCTTGGGGTCTGGTCTCAGCTCTGTCAGAGACTTGCATTGTCTCAATATCTTTCTTCTCTGGGGCCTCTGTCTCTGGATTTAGTACAGGGGATGGCTGCTGAACTAGATATTCCCTCAGGGCCACCTCTACATGCCCTCTGACTCTGTGGTCTTCCCCCCCCCCGCTTAAAAATTGGGAAAATAGCAAGAACACGTTTTTACCTTTGTGTGTTTTCCCCTGCCTGCATGGATCAGATTGTCAGCTCTGAAGAGGAAATTTCTACTTATTTCAGTGAATATGTAGACAGCATTTGACAATTTGCCAAATGTTCATATATGTCCAGGATTTTTCTCTAAGCCCAGCCTTATCTCCATCACCATTTTTTTTTTTTTTTTTATTTTGAGTTGGAGTTTCACTCCGTCACCCAGACTGGAGTGCAGTGGCCGCTCCCGGCCACCACAGCCTCGACCCGCTGGACTCCGGCAATCCTTCCACCTCAGCCTTCCGAGTAGCCAGAATTACAGGCGCGCGCTACCACGCCCGGCTGATTTTTGATTTATTGTAGAGATGAGGTCTCGCCAAGTTGCCAAGGCAGGTCTCGAACCCGCGGGCTCAGGCAATCCACTCATCTCAGCCTCCCAAAGGCGCGGGATTACAGGTTGAGCCACCGAGCCCGGCTTCCATCACCATTTTACATATGAGAAAACAGAAGCTCAGGGGGACTTCTCCCTGCTCTGGGCTTGCCCAGGGAGGTTCGGACCCTGACAGTCTCAGGAGTTTTTGTCTGTATTGTCTCATTACATCTACACAGCCACCTAGCAAGGGAGGAGTGATATTCCATTTACAGACAAGGATGTTGAGGCTCAGAGGTGAGGGGAAACCCTGTCCAAGAAGCTAGGATTCTCCCCCATGTCCTCAACTGCTGTTGTCTCCTGATGGAAAGCCCTTTTCTCACCTACCAAGAAGACTTGAGATTCCCTCTCAGGGTTTCCCCGTGGAGTTAAGGGAAGGACAGAGTTCTTAGCTGGGCTTGTCCATATAGAAGCCCTTTACCTGGTGAGTCTCAGTTTCCTCCTGGAGGGGGGGTGATAATGATTTTGCTGCATGGGGTAGTTGTGAGAGTTTGGTGAGGGGATGTGTGAAACCTCAGCACTGAGCCTAGCACAGATGACCCTCCATACAGGTTTGCTAGCCCCATACTTCTTTGTTTCTAAGATAGATGTTTTTGCATCTCTAAAATCAGAGGATGAGCCGGGCTCGGCTCAGCCTGTAATCCCGCGCCTTTGGGAGGCTGAGGTGAGTGGATTGTCTGAACCCGCGGGTTCGAGACCCGCCTGGGCAGCGAGACCTCATCTCTACAATAAATCAAAAAATCAGCTGGGCGTAGTAGCGCATGCCTGTAATTCCGGCTACTCGGAAGGCTGAGGTGGAAGGATCGCTGGAGCGGCCACTGCACTCCAGTCTGGGTGACCGAGTGAGACTCCAACTCAAAAAATAAAAAAATAAAAAAGCCGGGCTCGGTGGCTCAGCCTGTAATCCCACGCCTTTGGGAGGCTGAGGTGAGTAGATTGCCTGAGCCTGCGGGTTCGAGACCCGCCTGGGCAGCGAGACCTCATCTCTACAATAAATAAAAAAATCAGCCAGGCGTGGTAGCGCATGCCTGTAATTCCGGCTACTCGGAAGGCTGAGGCGGAAGGATCACCGGAGCCCAACAGGCGAGGCTGCAGTGACCGGGAGCGGCCACTGCACTCCAGTCTGAGTGACAGAGTGAGACTCCAACTCAAAAAAAATAAAAATAAAAAAATCAGAGGATGTCAAAATTCTAGAAATTGAAGCCGGGCATGGTGGCTCATGCCTGTAATCCCAGCAATTTGGGAGGCTGAGGTAGGAGTTTGAGACGAGCCTAGGCAACATAGTGAGACCCCATCTCCACAAAAAATGCAAAAATTAGCCAAGGTGTGATGGTGTACACCTGTATTCCCAGCTACTCAGGAGACTGAGGTGGGAGGATCGCTAGCCCAGGAGGCTGAGGCTGCAGTGAGCTAGGATTGCACCATTGCACTCCAGCCTGGGCAACAGAGACCCTGTCTCAAAAACAAACAAAAAACAAAATTCTAGCAATTGGTGAATCCTTAGAATCAGATAAATATGTCATCATTGAAATTGGTATTTTTGCCATCACCCAAGGCCACACGGCTGCTTGGTGGTAGAGCCAGGGCTTCCCTTAGTTCTGTCTCACTCTGCATTCATTCATTCGCTTCCACAAATAATTATTGAGCACCTGTGATATGTCAGACACTATTCTGGGATCAGTGGCCTAGTTGGGGAGAGGGCAGCGGCTGCACAATCACGCCAGTAACGATAATTACAGAGTAAGATTGCGTGACAGTGTTCTGTTCTCTGAGAAAAATAGGACAGAAGTCCTTGACCGAGACTGGGGTCAGTGAAGGGTGAATAGGAGCTCCCTGGTGAGGAGAGGGTAGGCCACAGGGTTCTGGGCTGAGAATAGCATGTGCAGAGGCCCTGTGCTGGGAGGGAGGTGTGCAGACTGGAGGGACAGGGAGAAGGCTCGCGCAGGTGCTGCAGGGAGAGTGAGGGAGCTTGTGTGAGACAAGGTCGGCAGGGCCTCTCCTTTCCAGCGGGGCTTGTCGACACGGGCAGGAATCGGGATGTCTGCTAGGACAAGGGAGGACCATGTTGCATCATCTTTAGGCCCACCCAGCCTGTCCACCTCGTGTTACAGATAGGCTGAAGCCTGGGGAGGAAGGGAGGGGACTCCCCCAGGGTCCCACAGCAAGTCAGGGACACATGTCTGAATCCACGGAGGATCAAAGAGGCTCCAGTTCATTGTTAAACTCCCAGGGTGGGTATTGGGGGTTTAGGAGAGCCCAGCCATCCCAAACCACACTTAAACTGAGCCACAGAGAGGCCACATGCAGTCTGGCATCCCACACTCAGCAGGTTTATATTTTTCAAAGGTCTAGCCAGAGACCTCCATGATAGTGACAATGGTAGCACAGTGCCCAAGTACCAAGCACTCACCCTGCCAGCACTCCCAAGTCACACAGAAGGAAATTACAGCCCAGAGGGGTGAAGTCACTTGACCAAGATAATGTGGAGAGTAAGTGGTGTAGCCAGAGCTCTACCGTAGTTGTTTGTGTCCCCCTTTACGTCATTTGTGATTATTAGGAATTGATGCCACCACCCCCAGCTGCACTTGGATGCACCTGCCCTCCTGCTCCCCCCTGCATGCTTGTACATCTCCCTTAATTCCTAGTGTCCCTGACCCGCTCTAACCTGCGTGCTTCTTGCCTGCTGCAGTCTCAGAGGAGCAGTGCCTGTACCAGATCTACATCGACGAGTTGTATGGAGGCCTCCAGAGACCTAGTGAGGATGAGAAGAAGAAGTGAGTCAGGGTGCACTGGGGTGCAGTAGGGTTGAGGGGGGCAGGAGGGCTCTGAGCCCCTCAAGGGCATGGTATCTTCCATCCTGTCCACCATGGTCCCTCCAGAGCCAAGGATGGTGATTGGCATTCAGTAGGTGTTCAGTTAATAAAGGTTTAGCGGAGGAAGCAGCCCTGGAGGGTCAGGGTTTGCTGAAGGCCTCTTCATTGCATTTTCAACTCGTGGAATGATGGGAGGTGCAGGGCCTGTGGGGAGACAGCCCTGGGTTTGAATCCTGACTGTAAGACCTCAAATGAGCCCGGCTCGGTGGCTCAGCCTATAATCCCGTGCTTTTGGGAGGCTGAGGTGACTGAATTGCCTGAGCCCGCGGGTTCGAGACCTGCCTGGGCAACTTGGCGAGACCTCATCTCTACAATAAAGCAAAATGAGCCGGGCGTGGTAGCGTGCGCCTGTAGTTCCAGCTACTTGGAAGGCTGAGGCGGAAGGGTTGCCGGAGCCCAGCAGGTCGAGGCTGCGGTGGCCGGGAGCGGCCACTGCACTCCAGTCTGGGTGACAGAGTGAGACTCCTACTCAAAAAAAAAAAAAAAAAAAAAGACCTCAAATGAGGACTTCCCCGCTGAGCCTTGTGCTCCCCTGTGAAGTGGGGCTAGCAGGAGTCCCACTGCCTAGAGCTGGGAGGCGTGCAGGAGGTGGAGCCTGTGGAGCTCTTGTGCTAGTTCCTGTCATGTAGTGAGCTTGCAGTCAGCAGGAGCTGATGTAACTAGGAAAAGTCTTCTCAAGGCCGGGACCCTCAAGGAATGACTGGGGTTCTCAGGCCTTATCCTGGGGCAGCCTCTGGAGCAGGGCGATCCTGAGCTGCCGTCCTGAAGCGCAGTCATTGGATGGTTTCACTTCCCTCATCTCCACCCCCGTCTGAGTCCAGTCCCCCCGCCCCGTCCTCGCACATATTGTTCCGTGTGCCAAGGTTAAACGTCCCTCCTGGGCACCTGCTGCTCCACCTGCTCACGCTGGTCCTGGATCCCTGGCTCAGGGCGTTGGTGCTTCCCTTGGCGACTTCTTCCCTGGTGCTCTGGGGCTCCCCTTTGTGGTCCTAACTGCCTGCTACTTACTTTCCTCCACCTGAGGAGATTTTGCAGAACTGAACTGGGAGCTTCCTGAAGACCCTGACCCCCATCACATCCCCAGGTTTAGGGTCCTGCTCAGACCCCTCAGGCCCTGCTCTATTTGAGCAAAGTTGGGGCACATTGCCGCTCAGGATAATTCTGGGCTATGCCCTCATAGGACTCACAGTCTGGTTGGGGGAGACAAACCTGTCCCCCCACAGCGTGACCCAATGTGGGCAGGGCAGGGAGCTCACAACAGTGCCCCACCTGGCCTGGGGGCGGACCAAGGACTTCCTACAGACAGAGCACTGGAACTGGGGCATGGAGGAAAAGGGAGGGCTGGAGGGTCCTAGGCTGAGGGAGAGCCTGAGGGGAGGGTGCTGTGGTGCTCGAGAGGCCAGTGTGTGGGGCCTGCCTGGGACTCTCTTCTCCTCTGGACACCGCCCTGGCTCACCTGCTCCCCATCACAGGCTGGCAGAGAAGAAGGCTTCCATTGGTTACACCTACGAGGACAGCACAGTAGCCGAGGTAGAGAAGGTGGCAGAAAAACCGGAGGAGGAGGAGTCACCGGCCGAGGAGGAGAGCAACTCGGACGAAGATGAGGTCATCCCCGACATCGGTGGGGTCCCCTCTCTGCCCTCCCCACCCGCAGTCCCTGGGCATCGTTTTTGTGTCTCGTTCCTCACCCTCTGTGGGGCGCCCCGTGCTTACGAGCCCTGTCTCTCTCCCTCTCCTGCTCTAGGGCGCTTCAGCCTCCTGCCTCTCTGTCTCACTCATGTCCTCCTCTGTTCCCTGCCATCCTCTGTCTCTCGTTTCTAGGGCACTGTTTTTATAATATTTTCCCCACCTAGGTGTTGACTCCGTTCTCTTCCAGTTGGGCTGGCCTCTCTGCTTCTCCCTCCTGCTTTCTCTTCTCTCTCCTCTGGAAAACAAGTGTTCATCCCTCGTCCCCCAAGCATCTGTCTGTCCATCCCTCCCCCATTCCGCTGATCATCTTCTACCTGAATATCCATGGAGCAAACCGCCCACCTATTTCTCCATTTTCCCCATCCCGGCTCTCTCCGGCAGCTGGCTCTTTATTCCTACTTTGCAGAGCAATCCGTTACCTCAGCCCATCCCTTCTTCCACTTACGCATCATGCAATCCAACTCTTACACACCTGGACCTGCACCCCTCCTGCTGCCCTTGATCTCCATCCACCATCTGTCCGTCCCCCATTCCCTCCTTGCTGTCATGTCACTCTCACCACACATCTCACTCGTCAATTCGTCCATCTGTCTCTCCCAAGCCCCATTTCCCCAGGCCCTCTGTCCACTCTGTGCTGTGCTCGTCTCTCTGGTCAAGCCCTCTGCCGGCCTGGGGGATGCCGAGATGAGCCAGACCTGATTCAGTCCCTCCCTGAAGATTCCTCCAGGCTGGCGGGCTGCCCCATCCACCTAAGCTTCCTGGACACTGCCCCCTCTCCCGTCCTCTCACTTGGCCTTGGCTCCTGACAGCCTTTCTCTTGGTGCAGACGTGGAGGTGGATGTGGATGAACTGAACCAGGAACAGGTGGCAGATCTCAACAAACAGGCCACAACCTATGGCATGGCCGATGGTGACTTTGTCAGGTGAGGCCTGCCCAGCCCACTGAGACCCTTCCCGCTCAAGACCCCATCTTGGCATCTCTATCCTTAACTGCTGGTTCCAACAGCTGTCCTGTTTGAGCACTCTTATGCCTGGCGTGGGGCCTGGGACTTTGCACATACAGGTCCCTGAGTCCGTGGTACTTGTGACCCCACTTCAACTGTGCAGAAACTGAGACACAATTACCTGGCCTACCCTACTCGGTGTGGCCTGGGGCAGGTCTGACCTCTTGAAGCTCCTGAGCTTCCTGGGCCTAGTGGACAGCGACCTCTGGTGGAGCAGCTTCATGCACTGGGTCATTCTCTTGGCAAAAGCTGGTTGAGCTTCCACCTTGCGCCACACCTGGTGCTACTTTTTACTTGCACGACTCCATAAAATGGCCCCAACTCACAGAGCAGCAAATTGGAAACCAAATAAACCAAGCCTGAACATGGCATTCTCTGCTCAGAACCTGCCATGGCTCCCACCTCAGGAACAGCCAGCTACCTACCATGACCACAAGACTCTGCTGCTCTCCCTCATGTCCCTGCCCGGACTCCTTACTCCTCAGGTGCCTGAGGCCTGGTCCAACCTCTGGGCTGCTGTGTCTGCTATTTTCTGCCCAGCATCTGTGCAGCTTGCTCATTTTCAACTTGTGCAGGTTTCTCTGTGTAGTTTCCCTGACCTCCCTACTGAAAAAGGCAACTTCCTCTGCCTGTCCCTGGCCCTGCCTTTCCTCCTTCCTTGATTTGTTTTTCCCATCAAGACTAGCACCATCTCATGGACCATTGTGTGCTATTACCTTGTTCCTTTTCTGTCTTCTCCCCTAGAATGTAAGCCTGTGCAGGTTGGGATTTCTGTTTTTTTCAGTGCTGAGTTCTTTTTTATGTTTTTATTTTAAAGATGGGTACAATTCAGGGTTAGGTATACAAATGTTCATTATGCAGGTACCCTTGTTGATGCAGTGTGCCCCCCCACCTCCCTTAGTGCTGAGTTCTTAATGCCTAAAATAGCACCTGGCACATAAAAGGTGCTCAATGAGTTGTATCGAATGAGTGAAAGACACCACAGGGTGACATGGGGCCCGTCACCTCCTAGTGTCCTGGGCTTCCTCCCTCTCTTTGACGGCTCGGCCAGTGTTCCCTCACCCTGCGAACTGCCTCTCCTCCATCCTGATTCTCATCCCCCTTTGCAGGATGCTTCGGAAAGACAAGGAGGAGGCAGAGGCCATCAAACATGCCAAGGCCCTTGAGGAGGAGAAGGCTATGTATTCGGTGAGGTCTAGACCGGTGGGAGGGGGCAGGGATGTGACTGCCCTCTCTGAGGCACACCTCTTACCAGCCTGGCACCCATCCTACCCTAGGGACGTCGCTCCCGGCGCCAGCGGAGAGAGTTCCGGGAGAAGCGGCTAAGGGGCCGCAAGATCAGTCCGCCTAGGTAGGGCCTCTTTCCTGAGCTCCATCCTGCCAGCTTCGGTTTTGGAGGCTCTGGGGAGGGAGGCAGGCACTTAGGGCCCACAGAGGCTCTTGGGGGCAGGGCAGGCTTCTGGCTTGAGGACAAGAGTCTTCCTAGTGGGGTGATAAATGACCTGAGTGAAGGTTTAGAGATAGAAATGACCTTGAGGGCCATGTGGACAGTTTTCCCTGCCAACCACATCCTCAGCCTGCTGGACTTGGGACCCTTACTGGACTCTCTGTGAGCCAGTGCAGAGGCGGCATAAAGCTGTTGCCAGGGATGGCTGGAAGACTTGAGGGCAGAGCCCAGGGCACAGGCCTAGCCCTTGACTCTGACCTGCTTCTGCTGCTTGGCTGCTCCCTGTCAGTTTGGACAGCTTCCCAAACTCTCTGAGCTTCAGTTTCTTCCTTTGGAATATAGGGCAATATCACCTACTGGGAGAGAGGGCTGGACCAGTCCCCACGTGGAGATCTTGGGACAGGTTTGGACGAGGCAGTCTGGCATGGAGGGGGGAGCCTAGAGGTCCTTGTGGACCTGGCGGCCCTGTGCAGGCCCAAGCCTTTTTTGCTGCATCTCCATTAAGGGAGAGTGATTGAGAGTTGTTGCTGTGAGTCTGAAATGACTTGTTGTGGGTTCAGGGGTTGGTGTGGAAATGTTCTTTAGAGCAGCACTGATTCTTACCATCAGCATAGAGGCAGTGCACATCAGGGCAGTGCATGACAGCAGGGGCTCGCTGGCCACATGGCTCCTTCACTTCCGAGCTTTGTGATGCTGAGAAGTTGACTTCACCTCTCTGGGCCTCAGTTTCCTCGGCTGTGAAGTGTGAATAATCGTGGTGTCCATGCTGGAGTTGTTATGAAGAACAATTTTAACTCATTCTTGACCACTGACATGAATTTGTATCATTCCAAATTCTGTTCCTGGTTTCTGCTGACGTGAATTGACCTCATCCTGGAAAAATGTCTTTTTGGGTTTATAATCTGAATAAAAATATAAAGTGTGGAATGCTAGTCAGAGTGGTGTCTGAGGCAAATACTGGATATGTCTGCAACATTAAGCTGTATTGTAAGAAAGGTGACAGTTTAGAAAAGACCATTTCACTTGTGCTTAACAATAGAAATTTGTGGCAACCAGCTTCAGATTTTTTTTCCCACCCGCTTTTAGTATTAGGAAAGTGAAAAATTTGTCGGTCTCGAATATGTTAATTGGTATAAAACACTTAGTGCCTGGCACATGGTAAGCAACTAAGACATGTTATCTATTTTGGTAATTTTTTTTCCTTTCGAGACAGAGTCATGCACTGTCGCCTAGGCTGGAGTGCAGTGGCATGATCATAGTTCACTTTAAACTTGACCTCCTGGGCTCAAATGGTCCTCCTTCCTCTGCCTCCCAAATAGCTGGGTCTGCAGATGTGTACCACCACACCTGGCTCGTTTTTAGATTTTGTGTAGCTGTAGTGTCTGACTATGTTGCCCAGCTTGGCCTCCAACTCGGCCTTAAGTGGTCCTCTTGCTTCAGACTCTCAAAGTGCTGGGATTATAGGCATGAGCCACTGCACCTGGCCTATTTGGTTTTATTTTATTTTATTTTATTTTTTATTTTTTTTTTGAGTTGGAGTCTCACTCTGTCGCCCAGACTGGAGTGCAGTGGCCGCTCCCGGGCACCGCAGCCTCGACCTGCTGGGCTCCGGCGATCCTTCCACCTCAGCCTTCCAAGTAGCCGGAATTACAGGCATGCGCTACCACGCCCGGCTGATTTTTTGATTTATTGTAGAGATGAGGTCTCGCTGCCCAGGCGGGTCTCGAACCCGCAGGCTCAGGCAATCCACTCACCTCAGCCTCCCAAAGGCGCGGGATTACAGGCTGAGCCACCGAGCCCGGCTCTATTTGGTTTTATTATCATCATCATTAATAAGTCAGGACCCAGTTAGAACCATGAGGAGGAGTGGGAGGAGGGATACTTGTGTTCCATGGTCAGGAGGCCAAACAGGACCAGAACTACTGAAGCCTGTGTTTCTCAGAGTCAGAATGGGTCAGGGACATTGCAGGGTGGGGCCAAGCTTCCTGCTTTGGATAGAGCCAAGGTGGGGTAGCTGGAGGAATTAAGATAAGCCCTGGCACTTGGTCTATAGCCCTCTCCTCACTGTGCCGAGTGCATGGCCCTGGGTTCTCAGGGTGGGGAGACTTATCCTAGTTTCATGCCCACTCAGATTTCAAGCCTGAACTTGTCTACCCTTCTCTTCATAGCTATGCCCGTCGAGACAGCCCTACCTATGACCCCTATAAGCGGTAAGTCCCCAGGGAACCCAGGAAAGGCATCCAGGAGCCCTCTAATGGAGGGACAGGTGCTGAGGAGGGCTGGAAGTTCATCCTGCTAGGTCATCCTGAGATCATAGACTGCATATGATATGTTCTGGGTCTGAGTCCTTTTTGTGCTCTTCAGATCTTTAGCCTGTTTTCTCAGTTTTTTCCAAAAAAAATTTTTAAAAATTTGAACCTTCTTTATATTTTTCTCATTTAAATGGTGAAAATGATCAAACGTGGCAAAAAGGTGTGACTTAAAAATCAAATCTATTTAATCTCAGCTTTCAGAAATAACCAGTGAAAAAAAACAGGCACACAGTACATAGCCTGTTGTGCATAGTGCTTGTCTCCTGGGTGTTGAGGTGAGCGAGTGCATGGTTAGGGCAGGGACTTTGAGGGAGACCAATTTTGGTCTGACCCCAGACCCTCTCGGAGACCTATAGCTCTCTGAAACCCATTTCCCTTTTCAGTGTGGAGGTGAGGATGGGCTCTGCCTTGTGGGGCTGTTGGTAGTGGTTAGGCATGTGTGGCTTTGGGGGGAATCAAAGGTGTCAGGAAGGTGCTCAGAGCTTGGGAGAGGGCATGTCAGGTGCTTCCTTTTATTAAAAAATGGAATTGTACTATACTCAGTATTTTAGAACTTGATTTTTGCCCCTGACTGTCTGTCCATTGAAGAAAACATTCCACATTAAATATCGAGGTCTGCTTATCTTTTTGGTTTGTTTGTTTTGAGTCAGAGATTTACTCTGTCACCCAGACTGGAGTGCAGTGGCCAGCTCACGGCCACCACGGCCTTGAC
Organism: Cephalopachus bancanus; assembly: GCA_027257055.1. Lineage (NCBI taxonomy): Eukaryota > Metazoa > Chordata > Mammalia > Primates > Tarsiidae > Cephalopachus > Cephalopachus bancanus. The sequence continues at coordinate 698,588 of JAPVLO010000583.1, read as the reverse complement.
CTGCAGGGCCCCAGGCAATCCTTCCGCCTCAGCCTTCCTAGTAGCCAGAAATACAGGCACTCTGCCCCACGCCCGGCTAATTTTTTGATTCATTGTAGAGACAAGGTCTCACCAAGTCACCCAGGCTGGTCTCGAACCCCTGGGCTCAGGCAATCCTCTCGCCTCCTGAAGTGCTGGGATTAAGGTGTGAGCCACTGTGCCTGGCCTCATCTGTTTCTAATAACCATGTGAAATCCAGTTTTCTGTCATAACTCTCCTGGTTATTCCGCAGAGGCTCCATGGTTGTTGAGGCTGGGTCTCTGTCCCTGTGTGCTGCTCTGTGCCCTGTGCTGGTCCTTTCTGTTGCTTTGCAGTGTGTTCTGTTTGCTGGTAAAGAGGCTCAGGGAGCCTGGGTGACTGAGTTCCTCCTCCTCCCTGCCTGTAGGTCACCCTCGGAGTCCAGCTCTGAGTCCCGCTCCCGTTCCCGCTCCCCGACCCCAGGTCGTGAGGAGAAGATCACGTTTATCACCAGTTTTGGGGGCAGCGATGAAGAGGCAGCTGCAGCTGCAGCTGCCGCAGCCGCGTCAGGGGCCACCACAGGGAAGCCCCCCGCACCCCCCCAGGCTGGCGGCCCTGCCCCGGGACGTAATGCCAGCGCCCGGTCGGTAACGCTCACGCTGCCCTCCCTATGCCCCGGCCACCAAGGGGGAGGTCTGGGGCAGTGTGGGGTCACAGCCCAGGCCCATGCTGACCAGCCCTCCGTGCCCCACCTGCAGCCGCCGCTCCTCCTCTTCCTCCTCCTCCTCTTCTGCCTCGAGGACCTCCAGCTCCCGCTCCAGCTCCCGCTCCAGCTCCCGCTCGCGCCGTGGTGGAGGCTACTACCGCTCCAGCCGCCACGCCCGCTCTCGTTCCCGCTCCTGGTCCCGCTCCCGGTCCCGCTCTCGGCGCTATTCCCGGTCCCGCAGCCGTGGCCGGCGGCACTCAGGTGGGGGCTCCCGAGATGGACACCGCTACTCCCGCTCGCCTGCCCGGCGTGGTGGTTATGGGCCTCGGCGCAGAAGCAGGTGTGTGTGGGTGACTGAGTGCCTGTGGGGGTGGGTCTGGGGTAGGCTCTGATCTCAGGAGGACCAGTCTCTGAGGGAGGTACCAGGCCACCACATTGGGAGAACACCCAGCCGGAGGGGAGAGGCACAGGCCACTGCCTTCTCTCAGGAAGCTCTGGGGCTGAAGGAGGGGCATAAGTGTGCCCACCCTGTTCAGAGAGTGCCAGGCATGCATCCAGCTGCTGTTCTCAGGGGCTCGGTGGGGAAAGGAGGCCCAGCATCTCTGTCCCAGGGTGCCTCTGTCTCTGCTGGCAGGAGTTCCGGGCTGAGGCGAGTGGCAGCATATGGGTGCCCAGGGTGCTCTGTAGTTGCAGTGAGGGACCTGGGCCTGGAAGACTGGGAAACCCCACGGGAAGGCATTCCTGTGTGTGAGAGCCAGTGGGTGGGAAAATCAGGGCAGTCCTTTTTGGAGAAAGCAACACGAGAGGCAAGTACTATGGATGACTGAGGAAACAGTCATTTGGGGACTGGGGCATGCTTTCCCTGACAGTCCCCTGGCCTGGTGGGATCAGGGCTACTCAGAAAGGCAGCGAGACTCGGTGGGAGCCTGGACCTTGGGGCTCCTGCCTGGGTGTGGGCTCTTGCCCTGCTTGTGAGCCACCTGAGCCTCATTTTGCTTTGTCTGCCAAGTGAGCTGGTAACGGCGTCCACTTCATGCATTTGTTGTGGAGGTACAAGTAAATCCATGAAGGGCACTTGGGATGAGCCCTGTACTGGCTCGATGCTCTTGTCGTCTGCATTATTACTTGTATTATTGTTGTGTGGATCACGGTGCCAGCCACCTACAGGGTCTGGCAGGCAAAGAAGAGGGGCCAGGTGGACCCTGCTGAGCTGGCAGGCACATGTTCCCTCCAGTGGGGGCACCGCCCACCCAGCAGCAGACTTGGTATGGCCCACTTTTCCTGTGTCCTAAGAGAAGTTGAGGATCTGGATTTTTAAGGGATAGTTCTTGTTTTCTCAATATATTTTTGTTGTTGTTTGGTTTTTTTTTGAGTTGGAGTCTCACTCCATGGTCCAGACTGGAGTGCAGTGGCCGCTCCCGGCCACTGCAGCCTCGACCTGCTGGACTCCAGCGATCCTTCCGCCTCAGCCTTTCAAGTAGCTGGAACTACTACAGGCGCGTGCTACCATGCCCAGCTAATTTTTGATTTATTGTAGAGATGAGGTCTCCCCAAGTTGCCCAGGCGGGTCTCGAACCCGTGGGCTCAGGCAATCCCCTTACCTCGGCCTCCCAAGGCGTGGGATTACAGGCTGAGCCACCAAGCCTGACTGTTTCCTCAATATTGACAACAAATTTACGTACACAAAAACCCAAGAGAGCCCAAGCAGAGTTGGTGTGTGACCTGGAATTGGCTTCCAGGTCATTCAATGTGTGTAGCCTATCCAGAGCCACCACACAGGAGAGGTAGGGCCTGGGCGCATCTTGAATGCTAGTCTGAGGGTGAGCCCTTGCTGGAGAGGCTGACCTGCGTCCTGAGAAGGTAGAGGAGAGGGCAGTACACCTCAGGCTGGAATTTGTGGTTCTGTGCCAGGGTGGGTGAGAGAGTGGGCAGTTCCCACGGGTGTGAAGACCCTGGAACCTAGCAGGATGAGGAGGTGGGTGAGGGTGTAGGTGAGGTTACCCTGGAACACCACCTTTGTGCTCTGTGCCCTTCCAGAGGTCGCCTCACAGGAACTGGGCGAGTGGGTGTCTAATGAGGGAGAAGTGAAGCTGGTCAGGCCCTGCACAGATGGCATGGCCCCTCTGAGACCGGCTGTGTCCAGAGGGCCATCTTTGGGGACTGAGGAAGGCCAGGGGTTTTCAGGCTCTAGGGATTTCTGGGGGGGTGGCAGCAGGAGAGAAGTCAGGAGAAGCATGCCTGGACACACGGGCCTTGCAGGAAGATGTACATTTGGAGCCCGGGAGGGGTGCGGTTGGGGCCCCTGGAATCTCAGGGTCCTTTTCCTGCCCTGCTGCACCAGGAGCCGCTCCCGCTCCGGGGACCGCTACAGGCGGGGCGGCCGGGGCCCCAGGCACCACAGCAGTAGCCATAGCCGCAGCAGCTGGTCCCTCAGCCCGTCCCGCAGCCGCAGCCTGACTCGCAGCCACAGCCACAGTCCCAGCCAGAGTCGCAGCCGCAGCCGCAGCCATAGCCGGAGCCGCAGCCAGAGTCACTCGCCATCGCCCCCGAGGGAGAAGCTGACCAGGCCGGCGGCGTCCCCTGCCGTGGGAGAGAAGCTGAAAAAGTGAGCAGGGCGGGCCTGGGGGAGAAGGCTGTCAGCCTCAGGTGGAGGAGCCAGGGCCCCTGTTTTCTTTCTGAAGGGAACTTGGTCCTGCCCCAGGGCTTTGAGGAGAGCATGGCCCTGAGCTGGGAGGGTGGCTTCAGAGGGGGGACAGCCCTGAGCTGGTGGGGGTTCTGAGGAGAATACAGCAGTGTCCTGAGGCTCTGCAGAGTCAGGACCTTGTCTTGGGTGAGGGGTCACGAGGGGCCAAGGCCCTGTCTTAGAGGTTCTTTGGGGACTGAGAGGGACACAGTGGTTTTCTGGGGGGTCTGAGGCACATGGTCTTGGCTGTCTGGTTTGAGGGCAGTGCTGAGGCTGTGGGGTCAGAGGTGGCAGTTGCCCTTTCCTCCCCAACCTTCCCTCTGCCCCCTCCCACCCAGGACCGAACCTGCCGCTGGTAAAGAGACAGGAGCTGCCAAAGTCAGTAAGAATTTGGAACTCGCCCGTCTAATTCCCGTCAGCAGCAGTGCCCGAGAGCTGGGCCCGGTGGGCCTGCAGGGGGGCCCGGGTGGGCCGGGAGATTCAGCCCCAGGGACTGAGGGGGGAGGAGAGGGGTCTGTCCCAGGAGAACTGTGTCTGCCTCCCCTCCTCATTGTGCATCGGGGCTCCAGCTGTCCCTGAGCCTCTCCGAGCCTCACAGCAGGTGTCCACAGCCTGCCCCCTCCCCTCATTTTCCCCCCAGCAAGTCCCAGGCTCTAGGCTGAGGTGGGTTGTGGGAGCTCCGGGACACCCACCCCCCTCTCCCACCTCTTCTCCCCCTTCCCCAGCCCAAGCTGACGCCACAGGAGAAGCTGAAGCTGAGGATGCAGAAGGCGCTGAACAGGCAGTGTATGTCTCACCGTCTGTCCCTTGGGTCTTCCCAGTTGTTTTCCTCTTGTCAGTGGAAGCAAGTGGAAGACCCAGCCTGGCCTTGGGAGGCCTGGCCCTTCCTAGAGAGCAGGCATGAATGGGGAGGCACTTTTGGGGGAGGCAGTGGGTTTGCATCTGCTCTGAACCATTGTTCTGGGGGCCTCAGCAGTGTGGTTGACCTCTCTAGCTCAGCTCCTCACTGCGGAAAGTGGGGCTTTTGAGAGCACCCCACAGCCACCGTGTTTCTTCCTTCTTGCAGTCAAGGCAGACAAGAAAGCGGCTCAGGAGAAGATGATACAGCAGGAGCATGAGCGGCAGGTGAGGGTGGGAAGTGAGTGGGTGGGGGGTGGGGGGGATTGCCAGGCCTGGCCACGCCCTCATGGCCATCTCTACTACAGGAGCGGGAAGATGAGCTTCGAGCCATGGCCCGCAAGATCCGGATGAAGTAAGACTGGCTCCCTCCCTGTCCCGTGGCCATGCTTCTGGGCCGCCCGGCCTTCCCACCACCGGCTCCTAGTTAGAGCCTTGCCCCAGCCCTCTGTGGGTGGATGAAAGTCAGAGCCCTGCCTGGCCCTGAGGCTGTGCCCAGCCAGCTCTCTGGCTCCTCTTCCTCAGTCTCCCCCTTCCACCCCAGCCTTGCTTCTGCCACTGCAGCTTCTCCCAGCTCCTGCAGCCTCCAAGCTCTTGTCTCTCGGCCTGGCAAACTTCCCGATAGCCACCTCCCACCCACCCACCCTCCACCATGAGTCTTTCTCTACCTGAGCCTCAGTTGGCTCATCTACCAAAGGAGATGGAATCACTGTTCCACCTCCCAGGCTGTGGGAGGGTTCAGCAGAAGGCACCAGTGAATGTAGCCAGTGGGGTTGCCAGTTCTGGTCATTCTGATGGACGCTAGTTCAGCCCTCGGCCTGTGCAGGTCCCCAGCTGTGACAGGAAATTATGGCGCTGTGAGCCTCCCTTTCCTGTAGGGCAGACTGGTTCCCATCTCAGTTCTGCCAGCGTCTCTCTCAGAAACTGTGTCTCCATTTCCAAGTAGGGGTCATAGCAGTACCTGCCCCTTTGGTTTGCTGTTTTACATGGACTCGGTGTCGTAAGTACCTGCCTCCCTGAGTTCAGTGTTCCCAGCCAGGTGCTCACCCCATCTCCTTGCAGGGAGCGGGAACGCCGGGAGAAGGAGAGAGAAGAATGGGAACGCCAGTACAGCCGCCAGAGCCGCTCACCCTCCCCCCGTTACAGTGAGTGTCTCGCTGGGCTGTAGGGCTCGGGGGCATTAAAGAAGAGGTGCCAAACAGGATTGCTGAAAATCCTGGTACACGTCTCATGTTAGCCACCCTTAAATTAAGGCTCTTCACACACACCCCCCCCCACCCGTGCGTGCACACACACAATGACTGCTTTAGTCACAGGTGATTACAGGAACTAGAAATGCTCATTCCCAGCACATTGGTATGGGCTGGTCCACCAGGTGCAGCCAGTGGACTGTCTGGAAGCCCTAGTAGTTGCCACAGTTGGTGATGCAATACCTTTGAGGCTCCAGGTCAGGGTAGAACCCACGGCCCCTGGACATTTGCTTTGTCTCCACCTGCTCTGCTTGTCTTTCCAGGTCGGGAATACAGCTCTTCCCGTAGGTAAGAAAGCCAGCCCAGCTCCCTAGGGTGACCCTTCACTCCCTGGGAAGTTGCTATTTTTGGTGGGAGATCCTGGCCCTGATTTCCTCCACCCTCACCCTGCACCCCTCCAGTTGGAGGAGCTGGCTTCAGCCATTGGGAAACTTCCCTTCCTCTGCAACCCATTCCCTGAGCACTGAAGCCTCAGTAGACCCTAGGTGTGCTGGTGTGTGTGCAGGGAAAGGCTCCCTGCTTCCCGCCCCGCCCTCATGACCCCTCCCTTTCTCTCTCCAGGCGCTCGAGGTCCCGGTCCCGAAGCCCCCATTACCGGCATTAGGCAGAAGAGGGGGGCATGGGGAACGGGGCCGGGGTGCAGGGCTCAAGCTGTGATGCTGCTGGTTTTATCTCTAGTGAAATAAAGTCAGACATTATTTAATTCCCTTCACCTGGCCTCAGTGTCATCTGTGGTTGTTGCAGGGCTCTCCAACCTCAGGGCCCATCCACTGAGAGGACGCTTGTTGGGCTACAGGCCAGGCGTCAGTGTTGAGGTCTGAATGGCAGCTAGCTCCCTGCTCATCAGGACCTGCCAGGCTTGGTGAGGCTTGCTTAGGAGACAGGGGGCACAATCCAGTGGGAAAAGGGCCCAGACCTGCCCACAGGTGTGGACGTGGGGTGTTGGCCCAGCGTGTTCCACATGGGCCCCTCGCCCAGGGGCCGGCAGGTCCAGGCCTCTCCCCGCCCTCGCCTCGGCCCCTGCCCTGGCCTCACCCACACCAGGAACCGGGAGCACAGCTTTCTGTGCCAGTCCTGCTGTGCCCCAGGCACTGGGGGCTGGCCTTCCCCCAACCCCCTCACTCTAAACCGGTCTGTCCAGCCGTCCACCCCAAGGAGGGGAAGCCTCCTGCCCCACCTCAGACACCCAAGAAAGCCAGAGCCCACATGTATGTGTAAACAGGAGGACCAATTTACTTGCAGAGGGAGAAGGACAAGGTGGTCACCAGAAGAGTTGACAGTGGTACCAGGGACAGCAGGGAGGCCATTTGTGTGCTCAGGCTTCCCCGCTTGCCTCCTGGTGCTTCTGCCGCAGGTGTTTGTCCAGGGTGGTGCGCAGGCCAAAGGGCACGTGGCAGTGGGGGCACTCGAAGCGGGGGCTGCCGGGTGCCAGACCATGCATGCGGCGGTGGCGGTTGAGCTTGCTGCTCTGGGCGCAGGCATAGGTGCAGAGCTCACAGGTGTAGGGCCGCTCGCCTGTGTGTGAGCGCCGGTGCACCGTGAGATTGCTGCTGTTGGTGAAGTGCTTCCCGCAGAACTCACAGCTGCCCCCGGGCCCACGGCTCTTGCCCACCGACTTGGGTGTTTTCTTGGCTGACGTCTTCTGGCTATTTGCAGGGTCATTTCTCTGTTCTTTGGGGATGGCTCCCCAGCCATCCCCGCCGGGGCCTGCTTGAGCCCCACTGCCAGGAGCCCCAGGTTCCTGGACACCTGCTGTGGCAGCAGCCCCGGCCCCCTCACCACTGCTGCATGGGAGGGTGCTGGCTGGGGCAGCGGCGTGGGCAGCCGGCTCTGGAGGGGCTGTGGAGGCCTGCTCCTGGCTGGTGTCGGCCATGCAGGGGCTTGGGGGTGGTGCCTGCCGGTGGGTCTTCTTGTGGCGGTTGAGCTTGCTGCTCTGAGCACAGGCGTAGGGACACTGGTCACAGGCGTAGGGCCGCTCGCCCGTGTGTGAGCGCATGTGCACCTTGAGGTTGCTGAAGGAGCTGAGGGTCTTCTTGCACACCAGGCAGGTAGGGCTCCGCCGGGTGATGCTCATACGCAGGCTCTTGGCCTCAGTGGCCGGCCCCACCACCGCTGACACAGCCGCGGCCACCTCGGCTAGGCCCAGCAGCGGAGCCTCGGGGGCCTCCGACTCCGTCTGGTAGATAGACAGTCCGTGATCCCACTGGGCGTGGCGCAGCAGTTTCCAGGCCATTGTGAACTGTTTGCCACAGCGGAGGCAGCTCAAGGCCTTCAGGTCCTCACGTTCTGGGGTGAAGAAAAGGGATAATAGGCTGTTAGTGCCAGTAGGCAAAGCAGTGTGAGGCAGAGCTCACAGCTGCTGGTCGGACACCTGTGGGCAGACGGCTCCAGGGGTGGAGGACTCGGCAACAGCAAGGCACAACACTTGGAAGCACCAGGCCGACTAGGCAAGGAACAGCTGTGGAGTGGGTGCCGAGTCCGTGAGGACTTACGCTTGAAAATCTTTTCTGAGTAGGAGTCCCACCCTGTTGCCCAGGCTGGAGTGCAGTGGCCACTCCTGGCCACACAGCCTTGACCTGCTGGGCTCAGCGATCCTTGCGCCTCAGCCTTCTAAGTAGCTGGAACTACTGGTGCTCCCCACCACACCTGATGAAGATGAGGTCTCACCAAGTAGCCCAGGCTGGACTTGAACCCTTGGACTCAGGCAGTCCTCTCGTGTTGGCCTCCCAAAGGGCTGGGATTATAGGCGTGAGCCACCACCCCCAGGCATTATTAGACCAAAAATCTTTTTTGAAAACCTGCCCTCCCGCCCTCCTCTCCCCTCCAAGCTGTGTGATATCGGGGAAAGGCCTCTCTCTGCTTCTAGTTTCCCATCTGGAAAATGGAAGTCCATTTCCTGCCTGAAGTTGGGTACATTCAGGGCACAGCTCAGCACCTGACATACAAGGCATTCACTGAACTTGGTCACCTCTTCAGCAAGGCCTTCCTGACTCCCAGTATAAAACAGCATGTCCCTCTATCCCTTGCTGTGACAGAGGCACAGCCTGTGGTTCCAGCTACTTATAAGGCTGAAGCGGAAGGATCACCTGAGCCCAGCAGGTCGAGGCTGCAGTGGCCGTAAGCATGCCACTGCACTCCAGCCTGGACAATGGAGTGAGACTCTGACTCAAAAAAATCAAAATAAAAGTAGCTGCAGACAAGGCTTAGCAGCCACCCAGTGAGGACGTGGGGTAGTGACCCGGTTTCCCCACCCTCTGCATGGATCCCAAATTGAGAACCCCTAGACTTGAATTTGTTTTCTAAGACCCTCAGGGTACTTTCAGTGGACACTTCCCAGATCCATTTGCCTTTAGATTTTTTGAATTCTAGACAGTCTTGGATCAAGAGTAAAGGCAGAGGCAGGGAAAGTCAGCCTGGCCTGAGTTCAAATTCAGACTCCCCTGCTCCCTAGTTGTGTGACCCTAGACAAGACATACTCCTTTCTGAGCCTCTGTTGCTTGACTGTTGGGATCGTAGGGGTCCCCTCCCTTGCAGGGTTGCTGTGGCTTCAAATAGGGAACAGTGGAGAGCTTTGGCCCACATAAGCTCTCAATAAACATGATCCAAGCCCACGACGCCGAGGTGCCCACAATTCTCCAAGTCCAAATCTTGCAGTGGTTTTTTTTTTTTTTTTGGTCCAAATGATCCCATCACAGCCCCTCTCTGGCCCTCCAGGCCACTCTCCCTGCTCCAAGGCTGATTCAATCACAGCCTCCTCTCCCACCAGAGGACCCTCCCTGAATAATTCCATTTCTCCAAAGTCCCAGAAGGGCACGGGGGCTGGAAGTTTGTAGGTTTGGCTAAACCCCAAAGCCAATGCTGACCAAAAGCTCATTGTGGGCCAAGCCCCACGTGAAGGAATTTAATTCCCTCCCAAGAGAAGGAACCCAGGTGTCCAGTACACGGGAACTCGCTCAAACCAGGGGCTTCCCGGCTCCAAGGCTGGGAGATTCCCTCGAGGAGCAAAGCCAGGAGTCCCCAACCTGGCTCTGTACCAGCAACCACAATCAGAAGTGATAGAGATGGGAGGGGGTGGCCACCCCGCCTTCCAGCTGGCCTCCACTCCCCCTCCCCCAGGCCACTGCCCTCCCTAGAGGTCTCCTGCTACCGCCACCCTGGTCCAGCCACCTGGCCAGTTATTTCTGGCCAAGGGGAAAGAGAAGTGAAACCAGATTGGGGGTGTGTGCGGGTGGCAAATCCCCAGGCCAGTCTTCTGGGGCTGGCCACACCCTGTGGGCGGCCCTCTGGCCCGGCCCTGCCGCCCCGCCCTCACCTCCCTCCCCGCGACTCGCCCAGCCCTAGGACGGGCAGGCCCTGGCCACGCCTAGGCAGCCCCGATGGGGAGCAAGAAAGGGGAAGTAATGTTCAGTGCCCTGCCGTCCAGCTCACCCCCTCTCCCCAGGAAGCCCAGCCCTTGAACTTGAGGGGGGGACTCCGGGGGCTTTGCTCACCTGAGCCCTGGCAGGGGCGGAGGCCTCTGAAGAGCTGACAGCCCAGCTTCTTGTGGTCCATGAAGGCAGTGATGGCCTCCAGCGGGAAAGTCTGCAGGCAGCGGCCGCAGGTCAACAGATCTGGGTGTTTGTCGGTCCAGGGCTGGCGGTCTGCAGGGAGGAAGCGGGCGGTGAGCGTGCTGGGGCGGGGGCAGGATGGGGGCTGGGGGTTCCGAGGAGAGGGGAAACCGAAGGTCAGAAGGAGGGCTGGGGGCCCGGACCGCGCAAAGCAGATGAGGCAGAGCCAGGGGTCCGCGTCCCGAGGAGGGGGTCCCACCCGAGGGCCACAGGGAAGGGAGGCTGGGCCCAGGGCCGGGGCACTCACCGGGAGGGCGCGCGGCCAGCGGCGTCCACAAGGTCCACGGGTTCCGCGCGCCCAGGGCGGCCCGGAGGACACGGGCCCCGGGGAGCGGTGGGGCTCGCCCCCGTGCCGCCCCGGCGAGGACACCTCCTTCGGGGAGAAGGGCCCCAGCCGTGGGGCCTGTAGGGGCCGCGCGTCTGGCTCCGGCTTCACTTCGATGACGAGGTCCGGCATCTCCATCTCGTCGTCTGTGTTGGCGGCGGGCGCGGGGTCTACTCGGCGGGGCGTGCTGCCGGCCTTGCGGCGGGACATGGGTCGCGGGCCGGGCGGGCGGGCGGGCGGATGGGCTGGCGGAGGACGCGCGGGCGGAGGACGCGCGGACCGTGCGCGCTCAGGTGAGTGACTGCGGCGACCCGCCGCGAACTCTTACACGTGCTGGCCGGACCCGTGGCTCCGCCCACCGGGGCGGGGCCTCGTGGGAGGGGACGTAGGGGCCCCGCCGGCCGCCAAACTCCATCAAGGCGGTGCCCACTGCGTTTGGCTTAGTGGCCAAACTTAATCACACCCAGTTCCCACAAGGCATAGCATCTGCCATTCCTGATCCCATCTTAGGGCTGGTAAAACTGAGGCGCGAGATGCCCACACATATCCCCAAGCCAGAAAATGGTAGGCCAGGCTCCTTAGGTGCTTAATAGTAACGTAGACTCTTCCACTGGATGCATTATGATAAAAATTTATTCAGCAAACATTTATTGGGCGCCTCCTGTGCGCCAGGCTCTGTTCTAAGCACTGGGAATACGGCAGTGAACAAAACAGACAATAATTTCTGCCCGCACGCAGTTTATACTGTGGGGGAGACACAATAAACAAGATGATGACCGGTGCCAGGAATAAAATAAAGCTAGGAAGAGGGACAGGGCTACTGGGTGGGGGGCTTCAATTTCCTCCCCGTAGCCGGGGAAGGGCATGTTGGAACTGAGACCTGGGGCAGGTAAGGGCCAGAGGGCCTGTGCGTTCAGGAATCACAAGGAAGGGGAGGGGGGAACATGGGTGGAGGATTGAGTTCAGTGAGAAAATAGGGCCAGATCCAGAAGAGTCTTTTGACCTCTTTAAGGTCTTTTGGTTTTGCCAAGACAGGAGCCTTGGGAAGGTTTTGAGCAGAGGAGGGTTGTAATCATGTACATCTACGTTGCCCCTAGACAAGGAGTCACCCTTGAAACCAAACAGCCGACCATTTCACCTGTCTTGCCGGGGCCGTGAACCTCCCTCCTCTCAACAGCACTCTCTGCTCACTGTTTGAAGTGGCATCGACACCCTACCCCACCCTCGATCCTTTACGAGGGTTCTTCCTGGCACCGACCACATGAGAGTGTAGAACTGTTTGTTGACTGTCCTCTCCCCCACCCAGCGCAAGCCCCCTGAGGTCAGGACCAGAGCCTGTCCTCCCCCAGGTGTCCCCAGCCCAGATGCTGATTTCAGATGCTGATATCTTGGAGTTCCACATATTGTTATTCAGGCCTCTCAGCTCAATTGTCCTCTGCAGAGCAGTGGGCCCTGACCAACTATCTAAAGCAGCCCCACCCTGCTGAAGGCCTTGCAGATTACACTTACTCGATGACCTCCATCTGTCCCTAGCTCCCTCTCAGGCCTCAGTTTCCCCATCTGTTAAGAGTTAGGGGGAGGCCGGGCGTGGTGGCTCACGCCTATAATCCCAGCACTTTGGGAGGCCAAGGTGAGAGGATTGCCTGAGCCCACGGGCTCGAGACCAGTCTGGGCAACTTGGTGAGACCCCCCCATCTCTACAATAAAAAAATTAGCTGGTTGTGGTGGCGTGTGCCTCTAGTTCCAGTGACTTGGAAGGCTGAGGTGGAAGGATTGCCTGAACCTAGTAGGTTGAGGCTGCAGTGGCGGGGAGCGTGCCACTGCCCTCCAGCCTGGGTGACAGAGTGAGACTCCTACTCAAAAAAAAAAAAAAAAAAAAGAAAGAAAAAGAGGGGAGGTTGGAACCAGAAGGTTATCTGAGGTGGCTTCTACTTCAATGCCACCTCTCTGGCCACTCAATTTTGAGCTCACCCAATCCTGCCTCCCACTGTCCCATTGCTCTTATTTAATTATTGTACGTCATTTTTATCAAGTCCTGAAGGAATCTTGTTTATGGACTTGCTCATTTGTACATGATTCTTTCCCTGCCACCCCCACTAGAATGAAGGTTCTTTTTTTTTTTTTTTTTTTTTCTTTGAGTTGGAGTCTCACTGTGTTGCCCAGGTTGGAAGGCAGTGGCATGATCACAGCTCACCACTGCCTTGACCTCCTGGGCTCAGGCAATCCTTTTGCCTTGGCCTCCCAAGTAGCTGGGACTTCAGGCCTGCACAACCACAGTGGGCTAATTTTTTTATTTTTGTGAAGATGAGGTCTCGCTATGTTGCCCAGGCTGGACTCGAGCTCCAGGGCTCAAGCAACCCCCTTGCCTTGGCCTCCCAAATTGCTGGGATTACAGGCGTGAGCCACTGCACCTGACAGAATGTAGGTTCTGAGAGGCAAGATGGGAGTCTTTCACACATATAGCCCTACTCGTTCATAAAGCCAACAAATACTTATTGAGCTTCTGTATGTGCAAGCCATGCTTTTTTTTTTTAAGCTTGTCTTTCTCTTGCAGTGGCCTGACACTCTTTCAACAGATACTTGCAGAACATTCAACTGTGTGCCAGGCACCAGGCCTTGGGTAGGTCTAGTGGTAAGCAGAGACTTACAGAGTATGGAGAAGGTGAAATGCCTGGCTGGGAACATCTAGATGCATGTTCCCTAGTCAGGGCCTCAGTTTGCCCCTTTGTAAAATGGGACTGCAGGGAGGGCTGGAGGACAAAATGACCACCTCCCATCCGGCTCAGCTCTAAGCCATTTTCTGGGTATGTAGCTTCTAAGAGCATGCTCTCCAGTTTTTGTGTGGAGGAGGAGGGGTTCGACTAGAGGCTGAGGGGTAGGAGTGTGTAGTGTAGGGGGCGGGGGGGGGGTGCTTGCAAAGATGAGGAAGTCTTCCCTTCTCTGAGCCTTTTCTTCCATCCTAAAATGGGCATCCCAGACACCCTCAACTCGCAGATTGACGGATCAGTCCCAAGTGCCCCGCGAAGCTGCCGGCGGGGTGGCGACGCGAGCAGTGCTCGCGTCCAAGCTTGCGAGCCAGCCCGCGACCACGTGGGGCGGCAGCCGCACGGGCGGAACCCGGGCTCCGCGGCTCGCGGCCCGCCCGGACCTCTGCAGCTGGGCGCCGGCGGAAGCGGGGGCGCCGGCAGCTGCGGACCTCGGTGAGTACCGGGTGGCGGTGGTGGGGTCGCAAGCAGGTTCCCTCTCCCCGGCCCCGGCCCGGGACGCCAACTCCCGGAGTGGCTCGAGGAGGCAGGACCGAGCCTGCGACGTGGGGGCGGGAACGGTCTTATCCCCAGACGCCGGCATCAGGTCCCGAACACCGGCGGCGGGAACGGCCCACGCGGGAGGCGCGGAGAGGAGCCGGAAGGCGGAACGCCCCGACCCCCTGGGAAAATACTGCTGACCACGCCGCAGTGGTCCCTGGGCTGGGATCGCTGGCCCCACCGGAGCCCGGAGCTGGGAACCGCGTCCAGCCTGAGCGCCCAGGGCGGGGTGGGGAGTGGACGCCTGGGGGCCGGGAGGACCTGCTTAGTATAAGAAAAGGAGGGCAATGGGCGGCCAGGGCGGAATTGAAAGGAAACGGACCGGCCCGGGGGCGAGAGGGAGGGGAGAGATTCAGTGCTTGGGGTTCTGACCCTCTCGGGTGGCCCATTGAACTAATTTGCATCAAGATGGAGCAGCCCTGGGTGTGTGTGGACACGTCAGCATCTTGGCTAGTTAGGTCTGGTGGCCTCGCCGTTAACTTGGTAACTCGGCTAGTTCCCTGTCCTGGCAACTGTGAAGGATTGATCGAGTGTTGGTCCATGGAGCTGATCCATTCTCTTTTTTTAGAGACAGGGTCTGGGTTTGTTGCCCAGGCTAGATGCAGTGGTGAGACCATAAGTCACTACAGCCTCAAACTCCTGGGCTCAGGTGATCCTTCAGCCTCAGCCTCCTAAGTAGCTGGGACTACAGGCTTGTGCCACCAGTTCTGGCTTTTTTTTTTTTTTTGAGTCGGAGTCTCACTCCATCGCCTGGGCTAGAGTGCAGTGGCATGCTCACGGCCACCCCAGCGTCTACCTGCTAGGCTCCATCGATCCTTCCGCCTCAGTCTTCCAAGTAGCTGGAACTACAGGTGGGCTATGACGCCTGCCTAATTTTTCAATTTATTGTAGAGACCGAGGTCTCACATGTTGCCCTGGCTGGTTTCGAACCCACAGGCTCAGACAGTCCTCTTGCCCTGGCCCCCCAAAGTGCTGGGATTGCAGACTTGTGCCACTGCTCCCGGGCTATTTTTATTTTTTATATTTTGACTGAGTCACATTATGTTGCCCAGGCTGATCTTGAACTCCTGGCCCCAAGGTATTCTCCTGCCTCTGCCTCCCAAAACGTTGGGATTACAGGTGTGAGCCACTGTGCTTGGTCCCATTCTAATTTTCTTGAAAGTGAGCGTGGATGCCCCAAGAAGGGAAGTCTGGGAACCCCCTTTCCTTGCCATTGACCTAAGTGTTGGGCTCTTGGATCTAACAGACTAGTTTTTCAAGTCATGAGGGATGGGTTTGGACGTTTTTCCTGAAACCTTCAGAAAGCCCTGCCTTGGAGACGGAAAGGATAAAGGGCTCTGGGGCCTGGTCACCAGGGAGAATGGATAATGCCTGCCTTTGCTTTCTTGGGCACACCCTGTGTGACTTTTCTCAAACCATTGTCTTATCAGTTCACACCTGGGCTCCAGAACCTCCAAGGGTTCCCCCGAGCTGGTGGAAAAGTCTGTCCTGCACTGGGCAGGGATGAGGACTCCTGCTGGTTCTCAGGGCAACCTGAGTGTGCTTTCTTGTCCCCCACTTCCATTTTGCACCCAGTAAATGATGACACCTCCACCTCCCAGCTTCACGTTCCACTGTAGGAAAACGGGATTGTATGGATAAGACCAAATCTTTCCCCCTCCTTTTTTTTCTGATGGAGAAAACAAAGCCCCATGCTGGCCCTCCCTTCATTTTGTTTTATCCTGGGATTTCACATAATGCTTTGGCCACTTGCTTAATTCTCATCTGTCTTTCATAAGTACTGATCCTGGAGACCAGGGTGTTACTCTTAAAACTCAAGTGTTACGGCTGGGTGTGGTGGCTCAAACCTATAATCCTAGCACTTTGGGAGACCAAGGTGAGAGGATTGCCGGAGCCCAGGGGTTTGAGACAGGCCTGAGCAACTTGACGAGACCTTGTCTCTACAATAAAAAATCAAAAAATTAGCGGAGCGTGGTAGTGAGCACCTGTAGTTCCAGCTACTTGGAAGGCTTAGGTGGGAGGATTGCCTGAGCCCAGCAGGGCGTGGCAGTGGTGACCGTGAGCATGCCACTGCACTACAGCCTAGGCGACAGAGTGAAATTCCAACTCAAAAAAACCCCCAAAGAACAAAAAAACTCAAGTGTTAACCTAGGCTGAGGGTAGGCCCCTGAGACTGGTGAGGCTTGACTAAATTGGAGTGACAGTGGTTAGAAAAATTCCAGATGTAAGCAGGATCCTGTATTCCCAGCTATTCGGTAGGCTGAGGCAGGAGGATCCCTGAGTCCAGGAGTTTGAGACCAGCCTGGGCAACATAAAGAGAACCCTGTCTCAAAGTAAATAAATAAATAAATGTGCTTTAAAATATATCAGAAGCCGGGATCGGTGACTCAGCCTGTAATCCTGTGCCTTGGGAGGCTGAGGTGAGTGGATTGCCTGAGCCCGTGGGTTCGAGACCCGCCTGGGCAACTTGATGAGACCTCATCTCTACAGTAAATCAAAAAATTAGCTGGGCGTGGTAGCGCACGCCTGTAGTTCCAGCTACTCGGAAGGCTGAGGCGGAAGGATCGCCAGAGCCCAGCAGGTTGAGGCTGCGGTGGCCGGGAGCGGCCACTGCACTCCAGCCTGGGCGACAGAGTGAGACTCCAACTCAAAAAAAAAAAAAAAAAATCAGAAAATGTAAATATCCCTTAATCCCACTCACGTGGTCTTCTCCATCAGGAAGACACCTTGGCGTCTCCCTCGGCTGCTGTTTCTCTCATATCACACATACCATCCATCAGTGAGGGCTCTCAAACTTCCAGACATACCTTAATGTGACAACTCCCCGCACCGCTGCCCCCACCCTGTCCTAGGCACCATCCTCTTCCACCTGAACCACTGCCGTGACCTCAGTGGGCTTTTCCCTCTCTTCCCCTTAGTCTCTTGTCCATGTAGCAGGCAGAGAGATACTGTGAAAACCTCAGCCAGATCCCAGCCCCTCCTCTGCTCTGAACTGTCCAGCAGCTCTAGTCTCACTCGGGGTAGAGGCCTAAGTTCTCACCACAGCCCTTGAGGTCCTGCCCCACCTCCACACTAGCCACCTCACTTTGCTCCACGGCCACCCTTCTGTGGACTTTGCATTTGCCGTTCCCTCTGATTGGAATGCTTTTCTCACATCTCTGCGGGGCTCCATTCCCACTCATTCAGGTCTGTGCCCCCATGTAACCTTATCTCAGGGATCTTCTCTGAGCTCCCTTCCTGGAAACCGTCCTCTGCCCCCCATGCTGGGCCAGTGTCTCCTCTGGGCTCCCTCATGCTAGGCCAGCCTCCTCTGGGTCATCACTGTCTGGGGACAAGTCTGCGTCCCCCTGTGGACTGTGGGCCTATGAGGACAGGACTGGACCCTCTCAGTCACAGATGAGTTCCCAGGACCCCCAGCATGGGCACGCACAGAGCAGGCACTTGGATGGTGTGTGGATAGTGCTGGGTGCTGTGGGTGGATGAGTCTTCACATGCTTTCAACAAATATTTGTTCAGCCGGCCACGGTGGCTCACGCCTGTAATCCCAGCACCTTGGGAGGTCGAGGTAGGAAGATTGCTTGAGCTCAGAAGTTCGAGAGCAGCCTGGGCAACATAGCATAGCAAGACCTCATCTCTAGAAAATATTTGCAAAGGTCTCCGCAACCCCTTTGGCCAGTCCCTGTGAAGAGGGGCTGGGGATGGGGTTGTGAAGCAATCAGATATGTCTCTCTCTCAATCCTGTTCTGGGGCAAACAAGCAGCACACAGGTAAACAAGTAGATACATGTCAGGAGGTAACAGTGCTGTGAAGAAAAGATAATGCACGATGCAAGGCTACTATTTTCCCTCCCCATAAAGGTCACGTTTGGGCAGCCACCTCAGTGAAAGTGAGCCATGTGTCTAGAAATACATAATCTCCTGTGTGGAAGAAGGTTCCAGGCAGTAAGAACAGCAAGCGCAGAGGCCCTGAGGCAGCACCGTGCTTGGCAAGCTCAAGGAACAACACTGTGAGCCAAGGGTAGGGGGTGGGAGGTGAGGCCAGAGAGGTGACAGGGCCTTGTCACCATCATAAGGACTTTGGCTTTTGCTCTGGATGAGGCAGGGCCCATGGGAAGGCTCTGAGGGATGTGGTGGTGTTAGTTCTAGCAGGATCCCTGCCTGCCAGTGTTGGGGACGGCCTGTGGGGCAAGAAGGCTGGAGGCCTGGAGCCCAGTTGTAAGGCGACTGCAGTAGAATGGGTAGGAGGTGATGGTGGCTGGATCCAGGAGGGGGGCAGAGTTGGGATGGTGACAGGTCATGGAGTCAGGATGCCTTTTTTTTTTTTTGAGTCGAGGTCTTACTCTGCTGCCTAGGCGGGAGTGCAAGTGGCACGATCATGGCTCACTGCAGCCTCCAACACCTGGGCTCAAGTGATCCTCCTGCCTCAGCCTCCCGAGTAACTAGGACTACAGGCATGTGCCTCCATGCCTGGCCAGTTTTTTGTTTTTTTTTTTGAGTTGGAGTCTCACTCGGTCGCCCAGACTGGAGTGCAGTGGCTGCTCCTGGCCACTGCAGCCTCGCCTGCTGGGCTCCGGCGATCCTTCTGCCTCAGCCTTCCAAGTAGCTGGAATTACAGGCATGCGCTACAACGCCGGCTTATTTTTTGATTTATTGTAGAGATGAGGTCTTGCTGCCCAGGCGGGTCTCGAACCCGCGGGCTCAGGCAATCCACTCACCTCAGCCTCCCAAAGGCACGGGATTACAGGCTGAGCCACTGAGCCTGGCTAGCCTGGCCAGTTTTAAAAATTATTTGTAGAGTTGAGGTCTTGCCATGTTGCCCAGGCTGGTCAGGATGCCTTTTTGATGGTGGCACCGACAAGCCTTGCAGATGGAGTGGTTGTAGGTGGGAGAGAAAGCAAGAAGGACAAGGACACTCTGTCCACTCTCTGGGATGTCCTTTGCCTCGATGATCACCCTCTCCACCCCGCCAAGAGTCTCCTGACAACCCTAGGAGGTCTTTTTATGCTTCATTTCACCGGTGAGAACCAGAGCAAAGAGGCTGCTTGCTGAGTGCAGTGATGTGCCCAGCTCCCTGTGGGGAGTCTTGGGAGACTGTCACCCCGCACCTCCTCTCCCTGAGTCTGCACTCTCATCCTCTGTGTTGGGAATGGTCAGCTGCGGCCACTGCCTGTTACTATATGGCCCCAAATTAACACTGTTTTTGCCTTTTTTTTTTTTTTTTTGAGTTGGAGTCTCACTCTGTCGCCCAGACTGAAGTGCAGTGGCCGCTCCCGGCCACCGCAGCCTCGACCTGCTGGGCTCCGGCGATCCTTCCGCCTCAGCCTTCCGAGTAGCCGGAACTACAGGCGCGCGCTACCACGCCCGGCTGGTTTTTTGATTTATTGTAGAGATGAGGTCTTGCTGCCCAGGCGGGTCTCGAATTTTTGCCATTTTTAAGAGGTTGAAAACCTTAAAGGGAATTTTTTTTCGGTGTGTGAAAGCGATATAGAATTCAGATTTCAGAGTCCCAATAAGGTTTTCTTGGAGCACAATCCTGTTCACTTGTTTACTCTGGCAGAATCGAGCGCTTGCAACAGAGTGAAATATTTACTACCTGGCCCTGTACATAGAAAGCACGCCAACTTTGGCTATATATTTTGCCAAGAAGAAAAATAAAAGATTAAAATTACATATTTTGCCAAGGATTCTATTTGGGCCACCGGTGGGGGTGTCAGATGGGTAAGACTTGGCAGCTGGTTATGCAGTATGGGTGATGAGTCAGATTTTTGAGGGGGCGCTCTTGCTAACAAATGTTTTTAAGGGGCCTGGGTGCATTAGAGTATACCTCTTCCTTCCTTCTAAATGAGAATGTTAAAGTTGTCTTTTTTTTTTTGGAGTTGGAGTTGGAGTATCACTCTGTTGCCCAGGCTGGAGGGTAGTGGCACGCTCCTGGTCACTGCAGCCTTGACCTTCTGGGCTCAAGTGATCTTTCTGCCTCAGCTTTCCAAGTAGCTGAAACTACAGGCACGCGCCACCATGCCCGGCTAAAAGTTGTCTTAAATATACAAATACATGGTATAGAATTCAAAAGGTGCAGAAAAAATCTAAATCTACAGCTAAAAATCTCCCACGGCATCCCTTCCGTCTCCCAATGAGAAACACGGAATGATGTTCTCTTGTGTTTCCATAAATACTGTCAGACTGCTCCCTCCTTGAAGCTGGCTTAATCGGATGCCCCTAACCACAAGGGATTTGAAGATCTGTTCCTCCATAGCTTCACCAATACAATGTATTATCAACCTTCTTTTTTTTTTGAGTCAGGGTCTTGCTCTGTCCCCAGGCTGGAGAGCAGTGGTACAATCATGGATCACTGCAGTCTTGACCCCCTGGGCTCAGGTGATCCTCCTGCCTCAGCCTTCCAGGAAACTGGGACTACAGGTGCGTGCCACTACATCCAGTTAATTTTTAAAATTTTGTAGAGATGAGGTATCACTCTGTTTCCCAGTATGGTCTTGAACTCCTGGGCTCAAGCAGTCTTCCTGCTCAGCCTCCCAAAGTTCTGGGATTACAGGCATGAGCCCTTGCACCCGGCCCATCAACTTTTTTGGTCCTTCTTAATCTCAGAAGAATCCTGTAGCATTGCAGCTTTAATTTGCATTTTGCTGCTTCTCAGTGACATTGTGAATATCTTTATGTTTTCCATAGCCATCTTTTTTTTTGAGTCGGAGTCTCTTTTGAGTCTGTCGCCCAGACTGGAGTGCAGTGGCACACTCAAGGCCACCGCAGACTTGACCTCAGGGAATCCTTCTGCTTCAGCTTCCCAAATAGCTGAAATTGCAGATGTGCGTCACCATACCTGGCTAATTTTTTTTTCAGAGAAGACCCAAGTCTTTTTATTTTATTTTGTATTTATTTATTTATCTTTATTCCTTATTTTTAAAATGTGGAGTATAATTCAGGGTTAGGTACATATGTGGTTATCGTACAGGTAAACCTGTACGATACCCTTATTGATGTTATGTGCCCCCCCCGGCAGTGACCCACTACTGCCAATCCCCCCCTTTTTTTTGAGTTGGAGTCTCACTCTGTCACCCAGACCAGAGTCCAGTGGCCGCTCCCGGCCACCACAGCCTCGACCTGCTGGGTGCTGGCGATCCTTCCGCCTCAGCCTTCCAAGTAGCTGGAACTACAGGCGCACACTACCACGCCCAGCTAATTTTTGATTTGTTGTAAAGATGAGGTCTCACCAAGTTGTCCATGTGGATCTCGAACCCACGGGCTCAGGCAATCCACTCACCTTGGCCTCCCAAAGCACTGGGATTACAGGCTGAGCCACCGAACCTGGCCGCCAATCCCTTTCTTTTTTTTTTTTTGAGTTGGAGTCTTACTCTGTGGCCCAGACTGAAGTGGAGTGCAGTGGCCACTCCCGGCCACCGCAGCCTCGACCTGCTGGGCTCTGGCGATCCCTCCACCTCAGCCTTCCAAAGTAGCTGGAACTACAGGTGCGCACTACCACACCCGGCTAATATTTGACTTATTGTAGAGATGAGGTCTCGCCAAGTTGCCCAGGCGGGTTTCGAACCCGCGGGCTCAGGGCAATCCACTCACTTCAGCCTCCCAAAGGCGCGGGATTACAGGCTGAGCCACCAAGTCCGGCTTAATCCCTTTCTTACAGTATTATAAATGTTCAGGGTTCACTTATGAGTGAGTACATGTGGTACTCAGAAACATTTTTTGATTTAGTGTAGAAATGAGGTCTCGCCAAATTGCCCAGGCTGGTCTAGAACCCCTGGGCTCAGGCAGTCCTCTCGCCTTGGCCTCCCAAAGTGTTGGAATTACAGGCGTGAGCCACCGCTTCCAGCTCATAACCATCTTTATTCTCTCCTCCCTCTTTGTGACCTGTCTTCATGAGTGTTTCATTTGGGGACATCAGGGGACATTTGGTGATTTATGGAGAACATTTTCTTTTTTATTTTTATTTTATTTATTGTAGAGATGAGGTCTCACCCAGGAGGGTCTCGAACCCGCGGGCTCAGGCAATCCACTCACCTCAGCCTCCCAAAGGCATGGGATTACAGGCTGAGCCACCGAGCCCGGCCATTTTCTTTTTTAAAAAATAATTTTATTGGCTGAGTGTGGTGGTTCAGCTTGTAATCCCAGCATTTTAGGAGGCCGAGATGAGAGGACTGCCTGAGCCTGGGGGTTCGAGACCAGCCTGGGTAACTTGGCGAGACCTCATCTCTACAATAAATCACAAAAACTAGTTGGGCATGGTGGCATGCATCTGTAGTTTCAGCTATTTGGAAGGCTGAGGTGGAAGGATCGTAAGAGCCCAGCAGGTCGAGGCTGCAGTGGCCGTGAGCGTGCCATTGCACTCCAGCCCAGGTGACAAAGAGTGAGACTCCAGCTGGGTGCGGTGGCTTAGCCGGTAATCCCAGCACTTTGGGAGGCCGAGGGGAGAGGATTGCCTGAGCCCAGGAGTTCGAGACCACCCTGGGCAGCTTGGTAAGACCTCGTCTCTACAATAATTGCGAAAAAAATAAACCCAACAAACTAGCTGGCTGTGGTGGCGTGCATCTGTAGTTCCAGCTACTTGGAATGCTGAGGCGCAAGGATCGCCAGAGCCCAGCAGGTCGAGGCTGCGGTGGCCGTGAGTGTGCCACTGCACTCCAGCCTGGGTGACAGAGTGAGACTCCAACTCAATAAAATAAAATAAAATAACTTTATTGAGATATAATTCACCTACCTTGCATACCATCCAATTCACCAATGGAGACATTTTTGGTTGTCACCACTTGCTTGGGGGGAGACTACTGGCATCTAGTAGGTAGAGGCCAGGGATGCCACTCAAACCCAATACCGATGCACTGGGCAGCCCCCACCACGGGATCATCCAGCCTCAAGATCATCAGGACCCACCTGGAGAAGCCCTGGTTGGCATCCTTGGCCCATGCTTCTCAGGGTCCTGTCTTGCAAGAAGCTCACAGCTGAGATGTTGGGAAGAGCCTAACAGGAGGAAGGACAATTGTCATCAACTTCTCTCTCTGCCTGGCCCCAGTGTGCTGGGCGTCCAACACTTGCCAGTCACCTCAGTGAATCCTCACTGGGCTTTAGAGAGGAGGAAATGGAACCACGGGGAGGGTACAGCTGGCCAAAACCTGGGTCTTCCTCTGTCCTCCTGCCCCTAGTGTTCCTCTGTATGCATTCAGCATCATAGCAGAGGGTTTTTTTTTTTTGAAGCAGGGTCTTGCTCTGTTGCCCAGGCTGGAGTGCAGTGGCACCATCATAGCTCACTGTAGTCTTGACCTCCTGGACTCAAGCCATTCTCCCGCCTCAGCCTCCCAAGGACCTGGGGCTATAGACCCGCCATTACAGCAGGCTGAGTTTCAAAAGTTTTTTTTGTAGAGGCGGGGCCTTGTCAAACATGCTGGTTTCAAACTCCTGGCCTCAACTGATCCTCCCGCCTTGGTCTCCCCAAGTGCTGGGATTACAGGTGTTAGCCACTGTGCCTGGCCGCATAGCGCCCAAATGTGTTCCAGATATGTGCTAAACATTGTAGACTGGTTGGGTCGTTTAGATCCCATGCCAACCCTGTGAGGTAGGGCTCCGTTTTACAGATGCAGAAACAGAGGCACAGGGCAGGTAAGCCATCTACCCTAAATCACACAGTGATACAATACTAGCAGTAACTATTTTACAGAGAATCTAGTATGTGCCAGGACCTGCCATGCAGGAACCTGGTGCATCCTGGTAACAGCTTAGGGAGCAATTGGTGTGATTTCTCCATACAAAGGAAGAAAACTGCCTCTGAAGGAGGTCCGACCCCATTCATTCTCTTTTTGTCTCTGTGGCACATGTATACCAGGAGCCTGGGATCTAGCAGTGAGAAAAGTAAGGTGGTCGCTTGAAGCCAAGATACAGGGAACAGCATGGGCCCTAGAAGGGACCAGCGAGGAGGCCCGTGTGGCAGTGGCTGGGGTGGGGAGAGCAAGCGGGCTACTCCACAAGGGGTGCTGGCGAGATCTGGAGCTCGCGGGGCTTGAGGGCTGTGCAGAGGACTTGGGCTTTGTCTCTGAGCAGAGGAGGGTGTGATACTGGGGTGCTTCTGGCTATGTGGGGCACAGACTTGGGGTGGAAGGAGAAGCAGGGGACCCAGTGAGGGTTGACCACAGTTGTCCAGGCAGGAAGTGACAGTGGCTGCCGCAGGGTGCAGGCAGTGGAGGAGGAGAGAGGTGTTAGGTTGTGAATGAATATGTACCCTTTATTTATTGAGTCAGTCTCACTGTCGCCCAGGCAGGACTGCAGTGGCATGATCACAGCCACTGCAGCCTCAACCTGCTGGGCTCAGGTGGTCTTTCCACCTCAGCCTTCCAAGTAACTGGAACTACTGCCATGTGCCACCACGTCTGGCTAATTTTTTAAAAAATTTATTGTAAGCCGGGCTCGGTGGCTCAGCCTGCAATCCCGTGCCTTTGGGAGGCTGAGGTGAGTGTATTGCCTGAGCCCGCGGGTTCGAGACCCGCCTGGGCGGCGAGACCTCATCTCTACAGTAAATAAAAAAATCACCCGGGTGTGGTAGCACATGCCTGTAATTCCAGCTACTCGGAAGGCTGAGGTGGAAGGATCGCCGGAGCCCAGCAGGTCGAGGCTGCGGTGGCCGGGAGCGGCCACTGCACTCCAGTCTGGGCAACAGAGTGAGACTCCAACTCAAAAAAAAAAAAAAAAAAAAAAAAATTTATTGTAGAAACGAGGTCTCACCAAGTTGCCCAGGCTGGTCTCAAACCTGTGGGCTCAGGCAGTCCTCTCCCCTGGGCTTCCCAAAGTGCTGGGATTATAGGCGTGAGCTACCAGGCCTGGCCTGGGTGGAGGTTCTTTAAGACTCTGTGGATACCCTATACCTCCTCTAACTTCATCCACAAATGTTTGTATCCGTGATGATTTTCCAACTCCATTATTCCTTTTACATCTACTTACTCTACAGTAAGGAAGACCTTTCCCTTCTCTTTTATTTATTGATTTATTTATTCATGTACTTACTGTCAATATAGACTCTGGATTTCTCTTTTTTTTTTTTTGAATTGGAGTCTCACTCTGTCACCCAGACTGGAGTCGCAGCCTCGACCTGCTGGGTTCCAGCGATCCCTCCGCCTCAGCCTTCCAAATAGCTGGAACTATAGGCGGGTGCTACCATGCCCGGCTAATTTTTTGCTTTATTGTAGAGATGAGGTCTCGCCAAGTTGCCTAGGTAGGTCTCGAACCCGCGGGCTCAGGCAATCCACTCACCTCAGCCTCCCAAGGCACGGGATTACAGGCTGAGCCACCGAGCCCGGCCTCTTTTTTTTTTTTGAGTTGGAGTCCCCATCATCTAGGCTAGAGTGCAGTGGCACACTGCTCATGGCCACCGCGGCCTCGGCCTGTTGGACTCAGGAAGTCTTTCTACCTCAGCCTTCCAAGTAACGAACTACAGGTGTGCCACCATGTCCAGCTACTTTTTAAATTTACTGTAGAGACAAGGTCTCACGATGTTGCCCAGGCTGGTCTCGAACCCGTGGGCTCAGGCAATCCTCTCACCTCAGCCTCCCAAAGTGCTGGGATTACAGGCATGAGCTGCCATGCCTGGCATGGGTTTTTTTATCCAGTGGGGTTATAACCTGTACCTAGCATTATTTTATTGTTCTGATCATCTCAGATTTGGCCCATGGGAGCCCTGTAAAGCTGGCTCCTGTGTGAGTGGGCATCTGTTTGGAAGAGGGGATTTCCTGATGGGTTGGATGGGCAGTGTGACAAAGAGAGGAGGCTGAGGTTTGCTCTTTGGTAAATTTCTGTCTACCAAAACGGAATAGACCTTTGATAAAAGCAGACAAAAGTCCCTGCCTTCTTGGGGCTCATGTTCTTGTGCTGGTGATACTTAGTTTCTGCCCAAGCCACTGGGGGTGAGATGGTGCTGATTTCAGGACAGGGATGAATTGTAGACAGGTTAAGTGGTGAAGCCTGGGTTGAGAGAGGTTTCCGGGTTAAGTGGTGAAGCCTGGGTTGAGAGAGGTTTCCGGGTTAAGTGGAGAAGCCTGGGTTAAGTGAGGTGCCCAGGTTAAGTGGAGAAGCCTAGGATAAGTGAAGAAACCTGGGTTAAGTGGAGATGCCTGGGTTAAGCGGAGATGCCCGGGCTAAGTGGAGATGCCTGGACTAAGTGAGGTGCTTTGGTTAAGTGGAGAAGCCCAGGTCAACTTGAGATGCCCATGTTAAGAGAAGCCTGGCTTAAGTGGAGAAGCCTGGGCTAAGTGAGATGCCTGGTTTAAGTGGAGCAGCCCGGGTTAAGTGGAGAAGCCTGCAGACCAACCTTGGCTCCCACTCCATCCCCTCCTTCAGCCCCACACTTCCCACTTAATGGTTTCCTGCTCTTTTTCTTCACTTGACAGCCAGGACAATGCAGACTCCACTGACCATTCCTGTGCCTGTGCCTGTGCTCCGGCTCCCCCGGGGCCCTGATGGCCTGAGCCGTGGCTTTGCCCCTGATGGACGCAGAGCCGCCCTGAAGCCAGAGGTTCCTGCAGTCCAGGAGTGTCCCAGAGTTCAAGACTCTGGAGAGTCCCAGGAGCAGCGGGCCCGAGCTGCCCTCCGGGAGCGCTACCTCCGCAGCCTGCTGGCCATGGTGGGCCGTCAGGTGAGCTTCACATTGCACGAGGGTGTGCATGTGGCCGCCCACTTTGGAGCCACCGATCTGGACGTGGCCAACTTCTACGTGTCACAGCTGCAGACTCCCATAGGTGTGCAGGCTGAGGCGCTGCTGCGATGTAGTGACATCATTTCATACACCTTCAAGCCATAAAGACATTGTGTTCACCTTTCTGCTTTTGGCTTAGCTACAGCATCCCAGGCCTCCAAATATTCCTGACCCAGGAACTCTGGGTCGGTAGGGTTATGAGCTCTCTTGGACTTTTCAGTCAAGCTCCAGGCAACTCTGGACTCCTGAGACCTCCCAGGTCTAGTCAGTAAAATTCTGCAACGCAAGGAATTCTAGATCCCGTTGAAAGGAATGCTCTACCTCAGAACTCTGAACTCTACTGCACACTCTGTTCCAAGCAGCCTCATACAAAGGCAGTGATACAGAAATATGGGGCCGACGCCATTTCCTGAAGACTGGGGCGGGGGAGGGGGGTATTGAGATGGGAAGTTGTTTATGGAAGAGGTTGCAAAGCTCAGCCACCCTGAACAGACTCCCAGTGCTCCCCTCCTGCTAAAGAACCAATTATCCCAAGAAAATTCGACTCGTGTGTGTGTGTGTGTGTGTGTGTGTGTGTGTGTATAACATACCCACGGGGATGGGGCCTTATCTAGGGGTGATTATCCACGGGCTGAATCCTGTGGAGCTGGGCCAAATAGGAGACGAATCCGGATAAAGGTGTAGGACTGCACCGCCGCAAGTCTCCTGGGATGGCTGGAGCGGCCAGAACGTTGGGATCCGGAGATTTGGACTCGAGGTCATTTTTGGGCGGGCAGGGATGCACCTTACAAAGCCAGGGGTGTGGCTCGCCCCGGCCACGTGGTCGTGCACGCTCGCTCCCCCCCGCGGCCCCGCCTCTGGCTGGCGTGGACTGCACGCGGAGCCGCCGATTCGCTTTCCCCTCGCACCGGACGGAGGGTAGGGCCCGTGCGGCGGCTCCACTGACAGCCTCAGGGTCAGGGTGAGGCTTCACCTGCTCCCCGTTTCCCCAGCCTTGGCGCGTGGCTGTTCATATCACTCGCTTCACTTAGCCCCTGCTACCAGTCACCTTTCCGCAGATTGTTGAAAAAGAAAGTGGTTTCTGCCCTCTTTGGAGGTTCCTTTAAGGTCAGTGCAGGCGGAGGCTGCCTTTAAGTGGAGGCGAGGCTTCCTCTCTGCCGCGAAAGTGCGGCGGCCGACCGAACGGGGCACGCGTACAGCCTCGGCTACTGTCCGTCCATCCACCACGCCGCCTCTGGCCAGTCGGAGCCCAGCTCTCCGGTTGCCTTGGCAACGACGCGGCTCGCTCCGCCCCGGGTCCCCTTTTTTCTCCCCAAGGGCTTCGGCCCCGCCTTTCCCAGGTTGCGTGATGCCCCCCCCCCAAAAGCAAGGTTGAAAGTGCGGAGGCGAATATCAAGCGATTGAACTGAGCTGCGGGGGGGTGTGGCTTGAGGTCGCGGGGCCCATTCTTGTCCATCCACCTTTTTCATCACCGGTATTTCGGTCGGCAGATTCGTCTCAAGCCTTTGGAATTTCTTCCATTTTAAAATCAAGGCTATGATATCCCTCATGGGCTCATATTCATTTTAAAGCTGTAGCTTAAGTTATA
Organism: Cephalopachus bancanus; assembly: GCA_027257055.1. Classification (NCBI taxonomy): domain Eukaryota; kingdom Metazoa; phylum Chordata; class Mammalia; order Primates; family Tarsiidae; genus Cephalopachus; species Cephalopachus bancanus. Next base: position 670,531 of record JAPVLO010000583.1, on the reverse strand, counting down.
TTTGATGCAGCCCTACCAGAGACAGAGCGCTGTTGATGTAACCGCAGTCTGCAAACGGACAACTATGAGACTAGCCAGGGGCCGTGCCTTCGTCTCCAGGGGATCCCATTTGTCGACACCCATCACCTGTACTCGTATATCCAACGCAGCTCCTATCGCCTTTCCTTTCGACTTCTCCGTCCCTTTACCTCTTTTCATCTGTTGGCCCGGCCTCAGTTGTTTTCATTTCTATCAATTACACCACGTCCAGTGCCTTGCTCATGACGAATGTGCGCGAGCCCGAACATTGGTTTTCTAGACTGAAGCGGGGAGGCGGAACTGAGGTTCGCGCTTGCACGCTGCTCTGGGAGACGGCGTCCACTTCGCTCCGCCCTTCATAGTCTGCAGTTCCGGCTCTGCAGATTCGCCGCTCACGTTTCTTTGTTCCGAGGGTTTTTCTGCCCTTTATTTCCCTCTTCATATCCCCGTCGACTAAACTCTACCTGCATGTAGCTTAAGGTAACTTCCTGTCGCTTTTAGTACACGGCGGGCTCGCCAGCCTTTAGCGAAAGTGCGACTGCGAACGAGCAGGCGCCCGCGGGGCTCGGCGGAGGCGCGCTTGGGCTCCCGGCGGCGACGATTACGACGACGAGAGCGGACAGAGGCGGCGCCTGAAGCAGCGGCGGAGCTCATGCCCCGGGACGGCGGGCGGGCCCGGAGAGACAAGTCCGGGGCCCGGGGCATGTCCCCGGGGCCCCCGTGAGGCGGCGGCGGCGGCTATGGAGATCCCGCCGCAGGAGGCGCCGCCCGGGCCGGGCGCGGACGGCGACGCCGAGGAGGCCCCCGCCGAGGCCGGATCTCCCAGCCCCGCGTCGCCCCCCGCCGACGGGCGCCTCAAGGCTGCAGCCAAGCGCGTCACATTCCCGTCCGACGAGGATATCGTGTCCGGAGCGGTGGAGCCCAAGGACCCCTGGAGACACGGTAGCTACGGCGCGGGGAGCGGGGGCGGGCTCGAGGGACCCGCGCACCGGGAAGGGTCGGCGGGGGCCCGGCTCGGAGGTGGCGCCGTGGACGGCGCCTAATGGTGACTGCGGAGAGGCTGTCACTTCAGAGCAGAGGCTGTTAGAGGAAGGTGGCTATCGTCTGGGAAGGTGAAAAGTATCTGGTGTTTGCCCCCCACCCCGCTCCGCACGTCGAAGGTGATCGTTTGAGGTTTTCAAACCATGGGCAGTTAGAGAAAGTTCGGTGGTTTGTGAGACCGGGAGGCTGGCAGCCTTTGGATTCTAGTTCCCTCAGAATCGGGGGAGGAAGCGTGGTCAACTTTGGCCCCCGAAGGGCAGTTGGAAGAACTAGATGGGCCCCTGGCAATGGGATAAGGTGAAGTCGCTGGCATGCAAGCCTTGGGGCGAGGAGTGGTCGTGCCGGTCACTTTCTTGGCTGGAAAGAGAAAGAGGAATGCACACCTGGACTGTCGCTGTAGAGGGGTCGGTGAAAGGGAGGCCAGGTGAACTCCCAGGAGAGAAGCAGAGAAGAAAGACCACCGCAGGCTCCCTCTTCCTCAAAGAAAGAGAAGGAGAGAGGAGGGAGTCAGTCGTCCAGGAGCAGAGGAGGTGGAACCTGGCCGTGGAAGGGTCTTTTTCCTCCCCAAGAATAGTTGGGGGGGTGCCACCAAGTCAGGAATGGGAGTTGCCAATCAGCAGCAGGTGAGAGCATGAAGGAAGCAGGGCGGTTTGCAGTGCTAGGAGAGGGGGCAGGTCGCGGGACTGGAGGCCCACGGGAGGGGGTTGGGTCAGTGTTGGAACTGAAAGGGTAGCTGGGAGGTGTGTTGAGGCCAGGGGGCTGGGAAGGTGGAAGGTCCTTTGGGAGATGGATGGCAGCGTTGAGTCTGTTTCCACGCAGGAGAAATCTGTTGGTTTCTGGGGAAGAGCTCGTAGAAGGAAGACTGGCCTGGCGGAGGCTCCAAAGACATTGGTCTGCTGGCCCCAGGGAAAGAGGAGGAACTGCTGTGGGTAGTGGAGGGATGGTGGCTTTGCTGTAAGGATGAAAAGTGTGGTACCTGGAAACCGGACCCACAGGAAGTTTGCTGTAAATGCCAGTGTGGCTGTTTATTGTTAAAGAGTCAGTGGTTAAGTGAAGACTTCCGGCATTGGGAGCTGACCAGGTCCTTAGGCTCTGGGCCCCAGGGGTAGGTTGTCATCTTGGGATTGGAGGGCTTAGGCAGGACTGGGGCTGAGGAAAGAGGCAGGGTGGGCCTGGCCATAGTGTGGTGTCCACTCCAGGAAGTTCAGAATAGGAAGAGGGACGAGCCAGAGAGGCAGGGCAGGGTGATGTCAAGAGCAGAAGAAGCACCAGGTCAAATCCCGACGTTGCCCTTCACCTGCTTCATGTCCTCAGGCTGGTTACCTGACTTCTCTGAGCCTCAGTATTCCTGTCTGTAAAGTAAGTGACAACACTCACGCTGCAGGCTTAGGAGAGGATCAAATGAAACCATGTGTGACAGTTGTGCGGCCAGGGTGAGCCTTCATGGAGTTGCAGCTGTTGCTAAGGCCTTGGTGATAGTTTTGGGGCTGGAATAGGACTCTTTATGGAGTGGGTCTTGGGTGTGGCTGCCTCAGAAGCTTCCAGGAGAGGGGCATAGATGGTGGTCAGTTTGTGGGCCTGGGATAGGGAGGTTCAGGTCAGGGGCGAGGGCGGCTGGATAGTTGGGCGCAGGTTGGGGTGGGGGTTGTTTCTGGTCTGCAGGTCCCCAGGAGAGGTTTGGCAAGGCGCTTTTCCTATATGAGCCTCCTGTTCTTCTGCAAGTGGGGCTGCTAATTTCCACCGTGGGCTAGTTGTAGAGATTAAGCAAGACAGTCCTTGGAAATTTCTGCCACAAAGATGCAGCTGTTGTTCAAGCAGATTTGTTTGATTTTTGGTTTTTTTCATGGACAATCTTGGAGGGGCAGTGAAGGAATTTGAGGTGGGGACAGATGTCTAAGAAAAAGGGTCAGTTGGAATCTGGCTGAGAGGCGCTGAGAGAAGTGCTGCTGGCAGGTCTGCTCCAGGCAAGGTGTGGAGGTGGTGACACCTTCCTGGCAGGGGACTCTCTCACTTCCAGCAGTTTAGAGAGGGGTGGTGAGGGCTGGTCAGGACTCATTCCACAGTTGGTGGTGAGTTTGAGGTGGAGACAGGAAGGCATGGACTGGGTGAGAAGAGTCGATCCCTCCTGGCTGGAGAGAGGGCTTGAAGGTTGGCCTGTTAGTGAGGTGTTGGGTGATCCTGGACCTAGGCAGGGGTGGAGGGGTCATTGTTATTTTCTTTTTGTTTTTTATTTATTATTTATTCTTTATTTTTTTTTTTGAGTTGAAGTCTCTGTTGCCCAGACTGGAGTGCAGTGGCCGTTCCTGACCACCACAGCCTCGACCTGCTGGGCTCCGGCGATCCTTCCGCCTCAGCCTTCCAAGTAGCCGGAATTACAGGCACGCGCTACCATGCCCGACTGATTTTTGATTTATTGTAGAGATGAGGTCTCGCCAAGTTGCCCAGGCGGGTCTCGAACCAGCGGGCTCCCAAGGCGCAGGATTATAGGCTGAGCCACCGAGCCTGGCTTGTTTTTTATTTTTTGTAGAGCAGGTCTTGCTATGTTATCCAGGCTGATCTTGAACTCAAGCAATCCTCCCACCTCAGCCTCCCAAAGTGCAGGGATTATAGGTGTGAGCCTCCATGCCCAGCCTAGGAGAGGGGTCCTTGATGAAGCTGGCGAGTTTGGACAATGAGATTTGCAGAACAGAAAAACCAAGGACCTGTGACCCCCCCCCCAGAGAGCAGGTGGTTTCCTTGTTGGTGGTCTCCCCCCACCAATGGGAGGGTTTAGGCTGAGTTGGTCCTTGTCCACTTTCCTCAGCCCCAGAAGGACACTCAGTAATGCTCAGTGAATGAGCACCTGTGAGGCCTGGCCGTAACTGGGAACCATCTTGCAGAGTGCCATCTTGCAGTGCTGTCCAAGGGAGCTGAGCGGCCAGTGTAGGGGTGCAGTGGGCAGCTTACTCTGTGGCCTCCAGCAAGCACCAGATCTGCAGAGCATTGCTTGTTTCTTCATCTGTAAAATCGGGCAGTGATCCCTGCCCTGCAGGCCACCCAGGAAGTCTGAGGCTGGGATGAGCCCTGGGATGGGAGTAGGTGGGTCCTCATAGCGAGCAGAGCCAGCGTGTGTGGACAGGGTGCAGCTTGGAGGAGGCAGGGTGGAAGTCGTGAGTGGAAGAGGCTGCTACAGTCTGCCAGACTGGGCATGTGGGCGATGTGGAGGGGGCTAGCCGGCTCATCCCACCCCTGTGGGCCCAGCTCTCCTAAGGACCAAGGCTGGACTTGGACCAGGAACCCTTCCTTCCAGCCCATGCTGCAGGGATGACCCGAGGGTCGGCTGGTCTCCCCAGGCCCAGCTGAACTCTGTGGGGTTTGCGAGGCAGGCGTGTGAGAGGAACTTGTGATCCAGAGCACATGACGCCAGCCACTGTCTGGGAGGCTGGTCTTCCCCTCCCTCTAGTCCTGCCAGTGACTCATTCTCTGCTCCCTGACTGTCAGTCCTCAAGTGTGTGGGGGGGGACTCCTGAGAAGTGGAGGCACCTGCAAGGTGGAGGGCCCAAATGTGAGCCCATCTCTGGCCACCTGAGCTGCCAAGGGCAGAGGGAGCCTGGGGGCCTGGTGTTCTCACACCGAGATCCGAGAACGTGGAAATGCCATGCTGCTGGCTCTCATAGGAACCGGGCTGCAAGTGTAGCCCCTGAACAGGTTGGGCAGGTAGAAACGCATCTGTCATTGGAGAGAGGCCCTGGGTTGAGAGAATCGGCTGACTCGAGTGTAAGGGGTGGAGCTGCTGGGAGCAGGGAGCGGGTCGAGGGGTGGCTGGGCTGCGTCTGCTCAGATTTCCATCCTGCCCAGCTTTGCCTCCGTGCAGGGGTTGGCAAGTAGACTGGCCGCCGAGCAGCCATGTGACTCTGGCGATTGTTCTCCCTGTGCCTCGATTTTTCTGTGTATAAAATGCAGCTGCAGTGTATCTTCATAGGGGATCGTGAGGATTAAGTGAGATCACACTGTGCCTGATCCGTAGTAAACGCTCAGCAAATGTTCACCTTGTTATTCCTGTCATCACCACTCTGCTCTCCCTACCTACGGCCGCGTTTGCTGTCTGTCTGTGTCTCCGGTGTGCCTTTGTACTCCTCTTCCCCCCAACCCCAGTCTCATCAGCAGCCTGTTTTCCTGCAGAGGCCCACTCTGAGATGTGGGCCCCAGCAGACCCGGAGACAGTGGGGGAAGCTCCTTGGGCTCCAGGCCTGACTGCGACAAGCTGGGTGACTGTGGGCAGCTTGAGCAGCCTCTCTGAGCTAAAACTAAGTCAGCCTATCTTGGCCCACTAGCATGAGAGGCAGCAAGAGTACCAAGACTCCCCACATGAAATGCTAACCCCAGCCTCTCTGCATCCCAGATGATGACTTTGGGAAGTCACAGCTCCACCCTGATCTGTGATCTCCTCTGTAGAAGGGCTCCCCCCCAGCCTCTGCCCTGTTAGCACAATCGAGTTAACGGTACCCATGTGTAAGTCTCTGCTCTCTGCCACCCCAGGCCCTTTGCACACTTCTGGCCGTCAGGTCTCAAGGCCTGCACCTGCAGGTGGCCACCCTAATTCTTTGTGCCTCTTATTCTATCTATGTTCTCATGGTATTTCCCCATCAAGGGCAGAGGCTGTGTGTGAGTCACCTCTGTGATTCCAGGCTAGTACACAGGAGGGCTTGGGCACTGGACAAATGTTGGGAGAAATGAACTCTAATAACTCATGGTGGTGTTGATGAGAAACTTTTGTGGTGGTGAGTCCAGTGGGTGCCAGGAGGGGTTCTCCCTCAGAGACGTGCAGATAGGCTTTGTCCTTCCGAGACCCCAGAAAGAGTATGCCGGGCTGGCCCAGCCAGCAGCTCGTGGCCAGTGAGTCAGTGGAAGCGTGCGTGTGCCATTTCTGGGAGGGTGTCGCACTCCAGAAAGATTAAGAGTGTGAAGCCACACGCCTGGGCTGCACCCCCTGCAGCTGAGGCAGCCGCCAGGGATGGGGGCCAGAAATCTGTTTTCACAAAAGGCTCCTGGCCGTTCCAACAACCAGGTTTGGCTTTCCTCGTGCTCTGGGTCCCTTGTGCTCTGCCATTCAGCACTTTGTCCCCAGCCTGCTTCCAGACCTTGGTTCAGGGTGACTGGCATGGCCTCAGGGATTCGTGCACAGAGATGAGCATGGAAATGTCTGCCTTGAGGTCACTGTAGAGGTTCAGGCTGGAAGGCAGCGTGCCACAGTAGAGCTAGGGTGGCGAGGGTTAGGTCCCTGCCCTGCGGGTGACCTCAGCAGCCACCAGTCACTGCCTCCCTCTGCCAGGTGCTGATCTGCATGCTCATTTAAATATCATGGCCACCCCAGGAGGCAGGTGCTCTTTGCCCCAATTTGTAGATTAGGATATGGAGGCCCATAGAGGTGTGGTCACTGACCTGAGGTCTCGCAGCCAGCGAGTGACCAGGCTGGGATTTGAAGCCAGACAGACTGGCTCTCGAGCCTGCGATCTTGACCCTGTGTGCTGGTCGAGCAAGCACAGGCACGTGACTGTGTTCAGTTCTTCATTTCTGCGCATTCTTCGTCTGTAACCTGAAACTGCTTATGGAGTGGCAGTGGCAGTTCTGGTCTTGAGGGATTGTGGAGGGAAGGAGAAACAGATGGAGTTCAGTGCTAGTGGGCATGCAGGAGGGACTTTGCTGTGGTTCCCGGCCAGCTCCCAAGTCCTGCGAGGTCCTTGCTGCTCCTCTTCCTCAGCATTGCTCTTGCTCGGACCCTGCCCATAAGGTGTGCTCTTCCTGCATTCCACAGCGTCTGGGACATGCTAGCATGTCCTTGCAGCATGATTGACTCGTTGACCTTGTGACAGGTCATTCATTGAGCATGGTGTGGCTATGCCAGGTGTAAGGCGTTGGGGTAGAGGACGGGCCCAGTCCCGGCCTCCATGGAGGTCACAGTCGAGTGATAGTTCTCACCAATCAGGGTGCCAAGGCCTCTGATTAGAGAGAGTTCTCAGGGTGTGCATGGGCAAGAGGACAGAGCGAAGACAGTTTCCTAGAAGGGACATCTGATCAAGAAATCACAGGAGTTAGTCAGGTGAGGAGCAGTGGGAGGTTCAAGCCAGGGATTGGAGTTAGAGAGAAAGCATGGCACATCTGAAGAACAAAAAAAAAGCCAGTCTTACTGGAAGTGGAGGCGGGGATCAGAGGTGAGGCTGGAGGAGGTGATAAGACTGCCGGTGTGGCCTTATGGGCAGTGTTACTCGGGAGCCACGGAGGGTTTAAGAAGGGGCATAATGGAGGCCGGTGTGGTGACTCATACCTGTAATCCTAGTACTTTAGGAGGCCAGGGTGGGAGGTTGCTTGAGCCCAGGAGTTCGAGACCAGTCTGGGTAACATAGTAAGACCTCGTCTCTACAAAAGTCAAAAAATTAACCAGGCATAGTGGTGTGCACCTGCAGTCCCAGCTACTTGGGAGACTGAGGCAGAAGGATCGCCTGAGCCCAGGAGGTCGAGGCTGCAGTGAGCTGAGCAACAGAGAGTCCAACAATCAATCAGTCAGTCAATCAATCAAATAAATAAATAGAGCATGATGAGTGTTTGTAAGAGAGCCCTGGGCGGGGGAGTGGCATGAATGGGGTGAGACTGAGGCAGGAAATGAGGGAGGTGACTGTGGACCAGGATCCCGTAGGCTGTAGGCTTCAAACAGCCCCAGATTGGCTAATAGCTGACATTTAACTTCATTGATTTCTTCATCAGATTTCTCTGAACCTCTCCCTCCACCAGAAGGCTTTGCCATGGCCAGCATTTTCTGTAACACCTCAGAGGTGACAGTTTCCTCATCCATTCTCTCCTTAATCTGGGAGTCCTGTCCTGTGTTCTCCCCGCAGACAGTGTACCCCAGGCCTGCCAGGACGCCCTGCCCCTGTGTAGGGTGTGGGAAGCGTGTGGGCTGTGAAGTTGGCATTTCGTTCCCCCCAACATCATGTGACCTCTTCAAGAGGCTTTGTCTCTGTAGTCCCTACCTCCAGTCCTCCAGAGTCCCCAGATCCAGAAAGCTCTAAAAACCAGTCCGGAACCCTCGAGGGATTAGCATAATAACAGATATTTTATTACTCATAAAATTCAGAAGATCTGGACTTGCAAAACCCTTCTGGTCCCACGGCTTCTGTAGGATAACATGGAGCCCATGGTGGGCTGTTTCCACATCTGCAAATTGTAATGACCCGAGAGGTGGCACAGGAGCCCACCAGGTGTCAGTCCCAGCTCTGCCTTTGGGTGAGTCACTCAACTTCTTTGCCTCAGTATCCTTGTTTGTGTGGGAATTGAGGGTTAACGCCGTACTTGGAAGGCAGCTGGAATGAGACCTAGCTACTGTAGGCACTCAGTAGGGACATGGTGAAGTTGAATGAGGTCAGATCTCTGCTGTGAACCTGACCTGGCTCCCTCCTCTCAAAAAGCAAGATGGACTGGGCGCGGTGACTCAGCCTGTAATCCCAGCACTTTGGAAGGCCAAGGCGAGAGGATTGCCTGAGCCTGGGACTTCGAGACCAGCCTGGGCAACTTGGGTGAGACCTCATCTCTATGATCACAAAAACTAGCTGGATGTGGTGGCATGTGTCTGTAGTTCCAGCTATTTGGAAGGATCACCTGAGCCCAGCAGGTCGAGGCTGCAGTGGCTGTGAGCATGCCACTGTGCTCCAGCCTGGGCGATAAAGAGTGAGACTCCAACTCAAAAAAAAAAAAAAAAGCACGATAGCAGTCCTTCCTCCCCGGGCTGTAAGAGATAGGCAAGTGGGGCCAAGTGACTAGCAGTTAGGGTGACCTGCCTGAGTGTGCATGGCCTTGAGCAAGTCCTCGACCTCCCTGTGCCAAATGCCCCATTTGTGAAGCCATTTTGGCAGGTGAGGAGTCCCTTTCAAAGCTCTCCTACTCTCTGGGAAGGCCAGAGGCCCAAGCCACTGGGAGCACAGCCTGAATCCAGCATGGTGCTGGCTGCTGCTCCCGTGAGGATAGTCAAGGCACCTTCCGGAGCTGGGGGATGCCACCCCAGTCCCTGACCAGGCTCGAGCTGCACAGGAGGCTGGGGCCTGGTGTTCAGTGTAGCGTGAGTGGGAGATGTGGAGGGGGTTCACAATTCCAGAAGGGGTTCAGAGGCTGGGTGCCCAAAGGAGTGGGGAGCGCCATCATGCTTGGCTGTATTTCCCTCCTTGAGAAGGCTGTTTCCTGAAGGCTGGCCCATCCCCATCCTGGCTCACCCCCGTGTCCCTGAGCCCTTCGGGGTGCCCGGCTCTCTGCAGGCTCTCACGTGGATGCATTGGTGGTAGACGGAGGCACACAGTAGGCACTCAAGAGTTGTTCTCACCCCTTCCCTTCCGCTAGGCAGCTGGCACCAAGCCATTGCCTCAAGGTGGGGGTGGAGGTTTGCAAGTGTCTGCTGACAGCCGCCCAGCTCATGTGACTTGCCCAATGCCCTTCTCTCTTTCCAGCAGAAGCTGGTGCTGGGAGCCCTGCAGTCACTACTCCCGACAGCCTGCCTGGATTCCAGTTTGGAATGCCTTCCTGGTTGGGTGGGTGGACTCCTTGCAAGCTGGCGCTTGGGACCCACTGAGGTCAGACCTGTGCGCCACCTTCACACCCACGCCCCTCTGTTCGGTCTTAGAGGCTTTCACCAACTGCTGTCAGTGATGTGGCGGAAAACTGCTCCTGGTCTCTGTTCTGTGGTGCAGCCCTCCTCTTTTTGCAAAGCAAAGCACTGTCATAGCTGAACTCACTTGGCTCCCCAGAGCAATAGGGAGGGATGGAGGGTGGGGCTGCCAGAAGGTGAAGCAAACCCCAGGGAAGTGACCTGTGTAGGGGTCATGCTTCCTGATGATGACGATCATGGTGGTGTTGATGGTGGTGATGGCAATGGTGCTGCAGCTCCCTTTTGTGGAGTGCTGACCAGGTCTGAGGGCTTTCCATGCATTGTCTCATTTAAGAAGGAAGCAGGCCACGTGGTGCCAAGGCCACACAAGTAGTAGGGAGAAGCCGGTTCAGACCCAGCACCTGACTCCTGGAAGGAAGGGTTCTGATCTTCTGCCTTGTTCTGTAAAACCTCCGGAGCTCCTCCTTGAGCCTGGTGTGGGAAGCCCTTCCCAAAGGACACATCACATAGCTGCCGCCCTGTGACCCCCCCCAATCCCCCCCATGCTGGTGCTCTTCTCTTCTCACATTCTCCTCACCTGCCCCTGCCTTTCCTGGTGAGCACCAGACCCTCCTTCTGGAGCTGGCTCTGATATCCCCCCGCCCCCCCTTGGCAAGGCCTCTTCTAACCCCCAGAGTTCTGCTCTACCCTCTGGGTTCCCAGGGTACCTCCTCACACTGTTGTTCTTTCTTTGGGTCCATCTCTCCTCACTGGATCCAAAAGCTGCACGCAGGACTGTGTCCTGTCCACTGGCTCCTGGGAGGAGCTGAGCACCTCCAGGGACCTCAGGGATCTGGACCAATTGGGCCTGCTGGCGAGTGCCCCAGGCCAGGCACCCTGGAACCCTTGCAGGCTAGGTGCTGGGGCCTCAGAGCAATTGAGGATATCAGACGAGCAAGGAGGGAGGGAAGATTTCATTGACAGGTCATTTGTTACTGCATTCATTTGTTCCTTCATGTCTCACCGTCAAGAACCTATTTCCCTCCACTTTGCTATCCCTCATGCCTGGTGGAGGGACCTCCTGACTGCTCCCATGCTCATTCTCCAGCCTGCCTTCACCTCACAGCCTCCGCGTTCTTGAAAGTGCAGACTTTCAGATCATGCTTTGTGACCCCCTGCTACCTTTGATGTAGATCCAGAGCCCCTACAGCAACTCAGGAGGCCGGATGTTACCTGGCCCCCACCACCCTCACCGATCACAACTGGGATCACCTTGCCATGCATTTGCTGGTTTCAAGCCGTCATGGCTGCCTTTCAGTCTTAGAGTATGTGCGGTGCTCTCCACACCCTATCCTGGGAGTCACCGCCCGCCCCCCAGCTGCCTCTAGCTCATCATTCAGGTGCCAGCAAAGCCTCCTTCTGGCCCTCTGAATGGGTTCCTGTCCAGTGGTCAGTGGTCTGTTGGTGAGTCAGCCTGCCCATACTCTCTGGTCCAGACTGTAAGCATCAAAAGGCAGGGGTGTGACTGGTTTGGTGCCACTGTAGTCCCGTACCGTGTGACACTGCCTGGCTTTGAGCAGGACTGTGACCTAGCGGCAGGTGGAGGAGGAAGTGGTGTGCGCTGCTGGGACTTAGTATGGCCTGCAAGCAGGTTGGACAGTCCCTACTCTGGTGCAGCCCTGAGTCCAGGAAAGGAAGTGGGAAGAGAGGAGGAGGGGCTGTGGGGGGACACCACACATGCGGCTGGTGTGGATCCACTGATGGATGTCGGGGTTGCTCCATCTTTTGGCTGTCGTGAATAGTGCTGCTGTGAACATTAACACATGAGGGTATGGACGTGAACCTTCTTTTCTCTAACAGTGGAACAGGTGGGCGCATGGTGACTCTCTTTAACTCTCTGAGGACCTGGCAGACTGTTTTCCAGAGTGGCTTGCCATTCCCTCCCCTGTGCCCTCAAAGTTTTGAGTATGGCCACCCTGGGGGTGTGGGTGGGGCCTCACAGTGGTCTTGGTGTGCATTTCCCTGATGGCCGTTGATATTGAGCACCTCTTCATGTGCATGTTGGACGCTTGTGAATCTTGTGTAGAGAAATGTCTTTTCAGTTTTTTTGCCCATGTTATTTTAGTTTTTTTTTAATTGGAGTCTTACCCTGTTGCCCAGGCTGGAGTACAATGGCGCACTCATGGCTACCACAGCCTTGACCTGCTGGGCTCAGGCGATCCTTCTGCCTAAGCCTTCCAAGTAACTGAAACTACAAGCGTGCGCCACTATGCCTGGCTAGGTTTTTTAATTTTTTTTTTCATTTATTTATTGTAGAGAAGGAGTCTTGCCAAGTAGCTCAGGTTGACCTTGAACTCCTGGACTCAGGCAATTCTCGCCTTGGCCTCCCAAAGTGCTGGGGTTACAGGCATGAGCCACTGCGTCTGGATGTTTTTTGGCCCATTTAAAAATTGAGTTGTCTGTCCTTTTATGATTGAGTTGTAAGGGTTCTATATATATTCTAGCTGCAAGACTTGCCACAGAAGTGGTTGGCACCACCTGGGATGTATTCCTCGTGTAACACCAGTGCGTCTCCTTCCTCTTTTCCTTGGCTCGATACACAGCCACAGACAGATAAAAATAAAGCCGTGAAGGTACTGTAGATACAGTTGAAGATCCTGCTTTTTCACTTTCCTTTCCCATTCTTTAAAAAAGCATGATTTAAAATACATCACTGGGCTGTTATAATTTGTTCTAGCCATTTCCGCATTGCCTAGCATTTAGGTCCTTCCTCGTTTTCAGTTGTATAAATAATGCAGTGATGTTCGTTCTTGTCCATAAATCTTTCTGTTCATCATGGGTAGCTTTCTCAGAAAGAATCTTAGAAGGTGATTTCACTGGGTCAGAGGGGAGGGGCAGTTGAAGCTTCAGATACCGACATGTCCTCATTGGACTGTGAGCCATGAGGGCCAGCATTGTGCTGTAATAGCCTCGGTTGTAGCTCTAGGGTTTTTTTGAGTGAATGAATGAATGAATGCTATTTACATTTGGATGTCTTGTTTTAGTGAACATTCTCTGACTATTAGTTAACCTGGGGTTTTTTTTTTTTGTTTTTGTCTTTGAATCGGCATCTCAGTCTGTCACCCAGGCTGGAGTACAGTGGCACAATCATGGCTCATTGCAGCCTCAACCTCTTGGACTCAGGCCTTCCTTCTGTCTCAGCCTCCTGAGTAGCTAGGACTGCAGGCACATGTCACTATGCCCCGCTAATTTTTTAAAAAAATTTTTATAGTGTCAGGGTCTTACTATGTTGCCCAGGCTAGTCTGGAACTCCTAAGCTCAAGCAGTCCTCTCGGCTCGGCCTCCCTGAATGCTGGGATTACAGGCGTGAAGCACTGCGCCCGGCCTTAGCTAACCTGTTTATTACTAGCATGTGGTAGACATCTGGGTGGTGCTTCTTCTTCATGCATTTGCCTATTGTGTCTTGGACCTTTCACTTTTGTTTGTTTGAGTCAGAGTCTTACTCTGTCATCCAGGCTGGAGTGCAGGGGCATACTCACAGCCACTGCAGCCTTGACTTAGTGGGCTCAGGTGATCCTTCCGCTTCAGCCTTCCAGGTAGTTGGAACTACAGGCGTGCGCCAGCATGCCCAGCTAATTTTTTGATTTATTGTAGAGATGAGGTCTTGCCATGTTTCTCAAGACTGGTCTCGAACCAGTCGGCTTAGGCAGTCCTCTTGCCTTGGCCTCCCAATGTGCTGAAATTACAGGTGTGAGCCACCGTGCCCTGCTGTCTTGGACCTTTCTTAAGGACTCCTTTCCTACTGAAAAGAGATGGAATTTTATTGTGTAGATATATTTGTCCTTATTTATCATTTACCTGCTGGAAGTGGGGGAGCACCTGAAAAAGAATCCCTTTTTTTCCTTAAAAGGAAGCATTTCTCCTTTGCTGCTGTGCCAAATCTTCATAGCAAGCCCTCATCAGCATTAGCAGCCTAGCAGCTCAGGGTGGGGGAGTCCTGGGCCAGGCCTCCAAGAAAACAGAGGCAGAGTGGCACCCAGTCCCTGGGGCCCTGCAGTGCAGAAGGGAGGGTGCTTTAGTGGCCACTGCCCTGGGCAAAGGGACAGCAGGTTATAGAGGGTCCCTGTAAATACAGCTGCGGCTGCTGCTTGCTGAGCACCAGGCCAGGTGACCCAGTGAAGCTGGTGGTGCCCTTCATTTTGTAGGTGACAGAACTGCTACTTGGAGCCATTAGTCACTTACTGAGGTCACGCTCCGTTGCAGAAGGTGGCAGAGCCCGGGTGGCCCTGTTCCAGTCCCTGGACACATCCGGGTGGCCCTGTCCCAGTCCCTGGACACATCCAGCCTGCCTGGCGAGTCCCAGGAGTCTCAAGTTTCAGCAGGAGTCCAGACTCCTGGGCCTCCCACAGCCATGGCAACTGCAGTGTCAGTGTCCCCTTATGAGGGTCCTGTGTATCCTGAGTTGTTCCGGGAGCTTCCTGATTCTGCAGAATATCGTTCTCTGGCCCAGTGGGTGCTGGCACCCACTCACATCCGCAGCCTCCCTTCAGGCTGCCTGCTCCTGAATCCTCAGGCCGGCCTCTGCGCCACCTCTTCCTCTGTCTCAAAGGGCTTCCCTGACTTGTGTGTGGCTGTTTGTCTGCATATGATTTGCTGTCTTGTGCCCCTCTCCCTTCCGTTGTAGCCACCTGGAATAGTGCCTGGCACCGCATAGGCGCTAGGTACATTTTTGAAGGAATAAATGAATTTCTGACTTATTCATCTTTTTGGTTTCAGCTTAAATGTTCCTTTCTCTTATGGTCTTTCCTAACTGTTCCCCAAATCTCAATTTGTATCTCTTCTGTTTTTCTCTAGAACATATTTTTTCTTAAAATTTGCAGTTTTTTTTGTTGTTGTTGAGTTGGAGTCTCACTCTGTCACTCAGACTGGAGTACAGTTGCCGCTCCTGGCCACCGCAGCCTCGACCTGCTGGGCTCTGGCGATCCTTCTGCCTCAGCCTTCCAAGTAGCTGGAACTACAGGCGCGCTACCACGCCCAGCTAATTTTTGATTTATTGTAGAGATGAGGTCTCGCCAAGTTGCCCATGTGGGTCTCGAACCTACGGGCTCAGGCAGTCCACTCACCTTGGCCTCCCAAAGCGCTGGGATTATAGGCTGAGCCACCGAGCCGGCTTGCAATTTTTCTTTTTTTTTGAGTTGGAGTCTCACTCTGTCGCCCAGACTGGAGTGCAGTGGCCGCTCCTGGCCACCGCAGCCTCGACCTGCTGGGCTCCAGCGATCCTTCTGCCTCAGCCTTCCGAGTAGCCAGAATTACAGGTGTGCGCTACCATGCCCGGCTAATTTACTGATTTATTGTAGAGATGAGGTCTTGCCTGCCCAGGCGGGTCTCGAACCCGCAGGCTCAGGCAATCCACTCACCTCAGCCTCCCAAAGGCGCGGGATTACAGGCTGAGCCACGGAGCCCGGCTTGCAATTTTTCTTTGTATGATTTGTTTGCCTTCTTTGCAGTTAGTCCTTGGGCAGGGACTAGACCTGTTTTGCTCACATTGTCTTCCCAGCTCAGGTTGTTTGGTAAAGAATGAATGAATAAATATGCCCTTTAGTGCCCAAACAGACCTCATAAGGGTTGGTGGTGTTACCCACTTTTTATGGATGGGGACAACGAAGGTGGGCAATAGGAACTTCTAGGTACCGACTGGGTACAGTGGTTCATGCCTGTAATCCCAGCACTTTGGGAAACTGAGGCGGGAGGATTGCTTGAGGCCAGGATCTTGAGACCAGCCTGGGCAACATGATGAGTCCTTGTTTCAAAACAAACAAACAAAAAAACACAACAAAAATTAGCCAGGCATGGTAGTGCGTGCCTATAGTCCCAGCTCCTAGGGAGGCTGAGTTGGGAGGATCACCTGAGCCCAGGAGGTCTAGGCTGTGGTGATCCAGGATCATGCTACTATACTCCAGCCTGGGCAGCAGAGTGATATCCCCAACTCAGAAAAAAAAAAAAAAGGAAAGAAAGAAAGAAATTCCAGGCACCCGGTTCTCATCACTTGGAGCTGTTGCTGGACCAGTGAACAGCTCACAGTTACTTGATTCTAAAATTCCAAACTGAAATGCCCCAAAGCCTGTGAGTGCAGCTGGCCATCTGGTGCCCCTGACTGGAAGCCTGAGGCGGGTGGCCCAAAATAGCCCGCTTAGTACAGACTGGGCTGGTTGTCTCCTGATGGGCACTGACTTTCCTCAGAGGCCCCTTTCGCCAGCTTGGCCCCATCACCTACCTAGGAATCAGTGAGTAGCAGTGCTAGGAAACACTGAGCCACTGAGTGACTCAGCTTAGCAGACCTTTCTCAAGCCCTTGGTGCCCCCAGCTCTGTCTTGAGTCCCCTGCCTATTTGCACTGCCTGTTTGCTTCATTTGACCCTGACAGTGACCTTCAGTTCCTCAGAGGCACCTTGAGCTGTATCTCCTCTGAGCCTTGCACGTGCTATTTCCTCTGCTGCAACACTCTTCTTCTCTTCTGCTTTTATTGTTATTCAGTTCTTTTCTTGGCACCTGGAGTAGATATGTGGCATACATGTAAGTTAAAGTGGAATATAGTGAAGACCTGGGAACCTGCCTCCCAATTTGAGAACGAGAGTATTACAATCCACCCACCTCTACCTCTGGGCGAGGGGAGCAGAGAGCTCCATAACTACTGTCCTGATGCCTTGGGTTTTCATTCCGCATTTTTGTTTTTTAAATTCTTAACGCCTGTGTGTATATGCAGAAAAGTATCATGTTTTCCTTGTTTTTGAGTTTTATAAAGATGTTACTGTGTTGA
Source organism: Cephalopachus bancanus (assembly GCA_027257055.1). Lineage (NCBI taxonomy): Eukaryota > Metazoa > Chordata > Mammalia > Primates > Tarsiidae > Cephalopachus > Cephalopachus bancanus. Next base: position 654,048 of record JAPVLO010000583.1, on the reverse strand, counting down.
AGTGGACTCCTGGGTCTTTTTTCTTTCAGTGTTGTATTTCCTGGTTTTGTCCACATGGCTGCTGCAGAGTCTTCCATTGGCTGGCCGTGCTTGAGGTTGGCCATTGTGCTGCTGGTGGGCATTCGGACTGTTTCCAGTTTCACTATTTTTTTTTTGAGTTGGACTCTCGCTCTGTCGCCCAGACTGGAGTGTAGTGGCCGCTCCCGGCCACCGCAGCCTTGACCTGCTGGGCTCTGGCGATCCTTCCGCCTCAGCCTTCCAAGTAGCTGGAACTACAGGCGTGCGCTACCACGCCTGCTAATTTTTTTTGATTTTTATTGTAGAGATGAGTTCTCACCAGGTTGCCCAGGCGGGTCTCAAACCCGCGGGCCCAGGCAATCCACTCACCTCAGCCTCCCAAAGGCGCGGGATTACAGGCTGAGCCACCGAGCCCGGCTCCCAGTTTCACTATTACTAACATTTTATTTTTATTTTTTAAGTCAGACTGGAGTGCAGTGGCATGATCACGGCTACTGCAGCCATGACCTGCTGTGCTCAGGCAATCCTTTCACCTTAACCTTCCAACTATCTGAGACCACAGGGGCGCATCACCACACCCAGTTAATTTTTTGATTTATTGTAGAGACAAGGTCTCACCATGTTGCCTAGGCTGGTCTTGAACTCCTGGGCTCAGGCAGTCCTTTAACTTCGGCCTCCCTAAGAGGTGAGTTTACAGGCGTGAGCCACCATGTTTGGCCACTATTACTACTTTGTGCAACTGTGACCCTTCGAATACACGTCACCTGCAGTGTGAGCAAGAATTTCTCTAGGGTCAAAGCCAAGGAGCAGAATTGCTGGTTGTTGTTGATGCATATTCGAGCTTTACAAGGTAATGCCAGATTTTCTAAAGTGATTTTCTCCTCCTCTTACCTGGCTCATTCCTGCTCATTTTCTAAGGGTCTTCTCACCACCTGCCATTCCTTCAACAGGTATTTACGAGCACCTGTTCCGTGCCAGGTGCAGTTATGTTCTGGGGGGCAGTGTGAATGAAACTCAGTCTCTGCGCTGTAGTGACCTGTGGTGTTAGATGGCCCCTCCTCCAGGAAGCCCCCACTGACTCCCATAGGTTAGATACTCTTCTGGCCCCCCCCCAGCCTTGCCCATATACCACCTGGGGGCTAGTCTGTTTCCCCCATTAGACTGGGAACCCTGAGCCCTGTGTGGACAGGAATCAGGGTTGTCTTGGACACTGTGTCCCCAGCATCACCCTGCTCGGGGCACAGAGCAAGGTGCCAGTGAAGGATCTGTTAAGCTACTGTTAACATTCACTCTTGAGGCAGGTGGGCTTAGAGGAAGATAGAGATTCCAGTATCTAGTACCTGTTGGAGTTGGACCTGGACCCCAAGACCATGTGGGCCCAAAGCCACTTTCCCAAGTGCCTGAACATCCACGATGTCTTTACCTTTGCTACCTCAGAGGAAGGGGACGTAGAGAAGAGTCACTCCTCCCCAGTGTGCAGGACTGGGGGAGTGGGCCATCAGGTGACCTTTTAGGGGCGTGTGAGGACCACCCAGCCCTCTGGGCACTAGAGTGTTGGCGTGTCTCTTCTGAAGAGGGTGAGGATAAGAGGCTTTGCAAACCCTCATAGAAAGTGGATGAGGCCAGTCATCTTGTGGAGTTACAAAGGACTGGGTAAGGCTATGTGAGGCCACGTGGGCCCGTAGGTCAATGACTGCAGAAGTCATAGCAGCTAGCTTTGGTGGAGCACCACTGGTGGAGCACTACTGTGTGCTGGGCATGGCGCTGGCCCTCGACATGCATCAGTTGGTTCTGTCCGATCCATATCCCACGAGGCAGGGGGAAGTATTGCCCCATTTTGCTGATGAGGGCGGACCCTGAGACCCAGAGGGTGAGGTCCCGCTCCCCTAGCTGCTCGGTGTCAACCCGTATTCACATCTAGGCAGCCAGACCCCAGAGCCAGTCCCCCCTGCACGTGGTGATAGAACCTGCAGTCACTTGTCTGCCTGACCCTTCCTGGTGCTGTAAGGCAGAAGCAGTGCACCCACTTTGCAGATGGGTAGATGGAGGAACATAGTTTTTGACTGATTGCCATGTCTGAGTGGGGGAGGCAGAGTCAGCCCTGGGCTGGGCTCCAATTGTTCCCTGAGCCTGTGCTCCCCTCCACCCCTACCCGTGAGCTCCTTCTGAGAGTTCTTCCGCTCTTGGTGCTCACTTGTCCCTCACGTCTTCCCTTCTGTGCCCTCAGGCACCCAGCCCTGGGTAAATATTTGTCTATGCGTACACAGGCACGTATGTGACCAGTATCCCTGGACGCAGGCGGAGGCAGCTGACTTGGGGGCAGATGCTTGGTGAGCGCTGGCTGGTGGCCTTGTTTGCTCTTGCTCATCCAGCACCGACTCTCTGAGGTGTCAGGCTGGACTGTGATGACAGCAGTTTCTGTTGACCAAGCACCAGCCCCATGCCAGACGCTTTACTAGTGTGATCTCAGTGGCTGCTTCTAGAAGTCTGTGTGTGTGTGAGTCTCAGTCTCATTGGCCCCATTTTCCAGATGAGGAGACTCATCAGGAAGAGATGAGAGCCCAGGCCTGTGACATTTGGGGTCTGTTGAGTTGTCAGGGGCGGAATCCACTTGGAGCCGTGTGAGGTGAGTGAGGGTGTTTGCTGCATGGATGTGGGGCCCCTGCCAGCTCCCAGGGGTCCTGAAAGCTGGCAGGAGCTAGACCTGGCGCCCTTTTTCTGGACCACATGCTCCTGTTCTTTTTTCTCTCTTCAGAACCTTTTCTTCCACTGGGCTGTCTTTGGGCCACACAAACCTGACCATTCCAGTGGCCAGAACAGGACCACTCAGTCAGGTCCTGGCTTCAGGTGGCTCATGCAGGCTTGGCTAAGATCCTGCATCCTCCCGTCTAATGGGGCGGTAGAGGACCAGTGTGCCCTTGTGGGGGTGGAGGGCATTTTCACAAAGGGGCCTGGACTCTGCAGACACCCCACATAGGCACCACCGAGTACAAAGTCTGGCTTACAAAGGCTGTGCTCTCACTAGGTCGCTATTTTGTGTGTTGAGAAGCTGCATTCACATCACGAGGCAGAAAGTCACCAGTGGCCCCAGATGGATACATCCCTTTGGGGAGCCCCTTCCAGCTGGGGGCTCATGGAGGTCACGAGAAGCTCTCTAACCCTCCCCCCCTGCATGCATCCCAGCGGAAAGCCCTGGGTTAGGGGACAGCTTGGACACTTGTGTTCTTGGGTGTCACCACAGGATTGGTTGTGTTTTCTTAGTGATCCAGGTGCTCATTGAGCCAGTGTTGAGCTCTGTACTCAGTCCTTTCCTGGGGATTCAGCAGTAGCCAAGACAGACCTGTGCCTGCCTCCCAGGCTCATTGTCCAGAAAGGGAGGTGTTGGAGACAGGTCAGCCACCAAGCTAACGGCGCTGTTGCAGACAGATAGAAGGACTGGGAGGGAATAAACCAAGTCTGAAACAGAAATGCCATGGCGGGGCTGGTAGCTAGGCACAGGCTTGGGTGAGGATCTCGGACGCCTAGACTGTTCCATGTAGTCATTCCTACCCCACTGAGGGAGTGGGTTTTGAAGTTAGGCCTACACTGTGTGTCTCTGCAAAGGGTGGGAGGGGGTCGTTGGACACCCAAACCGTGGTATGAATAGATAGGTGTTCAGGGGTGTGGCCAGAAACAAGGACTGTGGAGCTGTAGACTGCTCAGGCTGGAATCCCAGCTCTGCCCTTCATTGACTCTGGGACCTTAGTAGTTTCCTCAGTTTCCCCATTTGAAAATGGGAATAATAAATCCTACCTCTTAGAGTTGTTGACAAGTAAATGAGGTCACAGAAATGTTTGCTGTGGCTTGTAGTAATTCATAATTAAAAGCTACCTGTCACATGGGAGTCTCAGGTACTTAGTGCATTCTGTGCGACTGGGGACCCAGGGATGAAGACCTTGACTTCGCCCTCCATCCATGTGCACCATTGCCCTTGTCATGCACCTGCTGTGTGTGAGGCTTCCTGGCACGAGGGAAGTAATGCTTGTTCGGCCTCGTTCCTTCCGTCCCAAGAGGCTTGGAAAGCCGTGGGTGTCTTTGACGGCACGTGTTTCTGTAACAGGATCTTCAGCTGGGGCAAGTGGCTTGAAAGGTCGGGATGGGAGGGGCAGGCAGTCCCGTGGCACCCGCCATCTGCGCCCTTTGCTGGAACAGCCAGGCCTTTCCCACTCCCTGCCTGAGGCCCAGGGTCTAAAGGCTGCCCTCCTGGTTGGTTATGTAAGCTCAGCCCGCCCCCTGCAGCTGGCCTCCTGCTGCACGTGGCCATGGCACCCGCTCCCTGAGTGCTGATGCCTCCCTCCCAGGAGGGGCAGAGAACAGCTGTCCTTACCCAGGAAGGCTCATGGCCCCTCAGCAGGCCTGGGGGGGTGCACATGGTTATCTGGGGAGGAGGGAAGGGCGGTCATTGTCTTCATTTCACAGAATGAGTCTGTCCATTTATTCATTCATCCACTCGTCCACAGATGCTTACTTGAGACACCCCAGTGACATCCTTGGCCTAGGACAGAGTGAACGAATAAACAGATACTTGCATGCTAGGATGTGTCCCATGCAGAGACAGAGGGGGTGGGAGGGAGAGTTCCTTGGGGGGGGGTGTGTGCAGGCAGTAGAGAGTTCTCAGGAGAGGGGACAGTTGAGCTGAGACCTCAGTGATAAGTCAACTGTGGGAAGAGCGGGGTAGGGGAAGCTTCTGAGCCAGAGGAGAACCGCTGCAGACCAGGAGGTGGGAACAAATGACAAGGGAAGGGGGAGGCTGGGGTGACCGGGGAGGGCCAGGTCAGTAGGGCCTGCACCAGGGAGGCCTCATCCAGGGTCCAGGCCTCGTCCAGGGTCCAGACCTCAGCGGAGACTGATGGTGGGAGGGAACGCCCTGGCAGCACCTGTCTGCCCCTTGGTATGGCCTCCATATGCCTCCATATGCCTGCCTGGTGTCCGGTGGCAGGCACAGCAAGGGAGGTGGGTTTTCCTTTCATGGGGGTGGTCTGTGGGGAGTCCCCTGGCAGTCCTTAGCAGGTGTCCTGTGGGCCGGCCCTGGGTGTGTGGAGTGCTGAAGTTGGAAAACTTGGCCTGGGAATTGTCTCCTCCTGCACTGGGTGGGGGCCGGTCAGGGGGCTGCTCAAGCAAAGGCCCAGGGCAGCTCATAGACTCAGCGGCGAGGGAAGTCATGGAGTTAGTCCCTGAGCAGCACCTGGCAGGTGTGTGGCTCAGTAAGTTGGTGCTTGTCATTGCTATTTTGACATCATGGAGACTGGCAGTCTCTGCTGGGAAAGGTGCCACTTGCTGAGCCTGGAAGTTTTCAGCCCCAGAGTGATCTGTGTCACTCAGCCCTGAGTTACTGAGAGGCTGGTGGGAGTGATGGGGGCCTGAATGGCTGGCCACTGGGAAGACTAGCTCATGGCCAGTGTCCTTTCATTTTTCCCATGGAGTTACAGAGAGGTTTTCCGGAACAGCTGAGCTGCTGGGAAACCACCTGGGCTTCCACCTGCCAGCACAGGCAGCTGCTGCCCTCCCCTGCATCTGGGCCATGTCACTGCCCCCATCCTAGGTCCAGGCCTTGCGGCACCCAGCCAGGGGTGTACTTGTGCCTCAGAGTCCCTGGGGAGACTCCCAGTCTGGCAGAGGAGAGGGGTCCCCAGGTGTAGAGTAGGCGGAAAGTCCAGGGCCTGAGGGGAGCAACCCCTGTGGGCCATGGTGTCCGAGGACCCTCCTCCTGGAAAGTGAGTAGCCACGGAGTTGACTTTGGAGTCTCACTTAGGAGGCCCACTCTGAGGGCCGAAGTGGCCCAGCAGTGAAAGAGGAAGGTCCCTAGAGTATGTGGTCTGTGTGGCCACTCAGAGATGTCGCCTCTCCTTTGTCTTGGGTTGGAGATCTGGTCATCTGCCCTTCCCAGGGGTGCTGTGAGGTTCCCGTGAGCCCAGGCACATGGAGAGGTTTTTGAGGTCACAGCTTAGTAGATGGCAGCAGTCAGAGGGCTCCCCACTGAAGACAGGGAGACTGCAGCTGAGAGTATGTGCCGGGAGCCCCAGGTTCTGGCTACTCCCTTACCGTGTGCCTCGGACTTCTCCCTTGGCATTCCGCTGCCTGGCTGTCCTGTCCCTCGCCGTGTAAGCGTGTGGCCCAAGTCGCCTCCTTCCTTTAACCCATGTTCACTGAGCACCTGCTGGGTCAGGCCCCAGGGTAGCCTCCATAACTAAGACTGTCCTGAAAGACCAGCCTTGGCAGCCCCAGACCCAGACATGAGCCAGATTTCCTTCTAGCCCACATGCTGCCTCCAGCCTGCCAGTTCTCAGCAGCCACTGCTTTTAATTTTTTAAATTTAACTGTTTTTTTAATGGACATCTTTAAACATTCAGAAATAGGAATATAATGAGCCTTATTTACTACACTTTCCAGCTTCAGTGATGGTCAGTATCATGACTGAATGATAGATGGGAAGCCATCTATCCCCAGGCTGCGCCCACCCCCGTTATTTTGCTAGAAATCTAAGATAGCTATCATTTTACCTATAAATTTTTCTGAGTTGTTTCTGAAACAGCGGGAGTACTCAGCCCCAAGCAAGCCACCCCTGTCCTCTGCTGTCACCTGCCCCGGCCTAGGGTGAGACCACTGGGAAGTTGGCCAGGTGGCGGCTGTGCTCTCATGGCGCCACACATGGTGGGTGGCTGGGAATGTGCTCAGGGAAGAGCATAACTTCTCCTTGCAACTCCCCCCCCAGGACCCCGCTCAACCTCCTCTTTGAAGGAAGGTGGCCCCCGGAAGTGGCATTAGGGACTGCCAGGAAGGCCCATGAGGGCCGGGGAACTTCATTCCCTGATTCCTGGCCCGCTTCGCCTGCTACTCCATCTCGGTGTTAAGTTTGCTTCTTAACAATGAGCTCAGATTCTTATTTCCCCCTTTTATGTTGTAAAAGGAATATTCACAAGCATATTGTGCTGCACTGTGCCTTTTCCATTCAGTGTGTCTGGGGTCTTGCTCCCTCGCCTCATTTTCCAAGACTGCAGAAGCTCCATTGGATGGATAAACTGGCATTCTGACTGGTCCGTGTTAGAGGATACCGGGTTGGTTTTAGTTCTGCAACGGCAGGCGGTGCTGCAGCGACGAGCCTCCTGTGTAGGTAACTTTGTCTTTGCCAGTCTCTCCGTAGGGTGAATCTCCAGGAGGGGAAATGCTGGGTCAGAGGGTACACGCATTCGTACTTCTGACTGATGTTGCCAAATCGCCTTTGGAAGGGCAGCATGACCTTGGGTAGGTTGTTTCCTATCTCTAGCCTCATCTGGGAAGGTGGGAAGATGATCCCTACTTCTCAGAGCTGTTGGAGGCATCAGTGAGATCAGCGTTGTAAATCCACTTAGTCTGGGAGTAGATACACAGCGGTGGTCTCACCTGTAGAGCATCGCAGAAGACCCCCTAGCTGACCTCCCAACCTTCTCTGCCGAGCACCCCAAGTATTCCGGGGGTAGTGGGAGGGGGAAAGGATTACTGGGTTTGGAAGTGCAGAGCACTAGTGGGAGGGAGGGTCAGAAGCATAGACCCAGATTCGAGTTCCCGCCGTGGGGTGCGGGTCTCTCCTCAGGGCCTCCATCTCCCCACATGTCAGCCGTGGTTCTCAGTGTGAGTCTAGAAACAGACCCCTGCAGGATCCATAGCAAAGGCGTGTGTGGGAAGGATGTCACCAGGTATTGGATTCCATAGGTAGGGTGTCCCCAGAAACAGGGAGGAGGTTAGAGACTGGACACGCCTCCTTCACCAAAGGAAACCGACTAGGGCCACATGATCAGTCAATCCCACTGCCCATCTCTCTGGGTTCTCAAACACACAGAATGGAGAGGTTTGCAGGTAGCCATGTGCAGTATGTAATGGGTGTCTGGAGGTGAACAGCTGTGAGCCTGGTCTTGAGGGGCCCCTGGGTGCTGACAGTTGGGGGCCAGGTGCTTTCGTGGGCATCGTTCTGCAGCTGCTCAGCAGGACTGGGCTGATGGAGACCTGGATCTGAGTACACATCAGCCGCCTGGGGCCCTTCCTTAAAGATATTCCCGTGACAGATGCCTGGCCTGGGAAACTGGTGGAATCAAGCCTTGCGCGGTTTCTGAGGGTCTCTCAGACTGATTCTGTAGAGGCAGCGTGGATAAGAGCTGGAGTGGGAACAGCCTGCACGTGGGCCGCATACATGTGGGCCGTACAGGATGGAGACCACGAGCATGGTGTCTGCAGAGGTGGTGAGGCTTTGGGAGCACCCACAGAAAGCTTTGTGGGTGCTCTCATGCTCCTTCCTATTGTGGACATTGGGTGGGTGGTCCCTTTCTTGCTCGCTACCCAGACTGTAGAGGGGTGTGGCATGTAGGAGCACAGGAAGGAACCAGACACCCTATGAATATGCGGAGGAGGCTGACTCTGGGCTAAGCACACCCTCTGGGACCTCATCATGTGCATCACCTGCTGCCTGAGGGCAGGTCATCCCAGAACCCCTCTGGGAGAGCAGAAGGGGCCTTCCCTGAATTCACCCTGCTGGCTCAGGCTGAGCAGGGACTCAGACCTGACCTCTGACTCCAGAGATCCACTCTCAACCCCAGCCCCTTGTTCATTCATTCTGTCAGCAAATACTTACTGAGCAAGATACTCTGTCTCCAGTAGAGACCCTTTTGGGAGTCCTTCGGTGAACATGTGTGGTGAGAGCTTCCCCTTCACTGTGGCATACATGCACAGATAGGTCATAAAGTTTCCTCTTAGGTCATGAGAAGTGCCACTTGGAGTATGATGCAGGGTCCAGGACCCATAGTGACCATGGGGCCGATTCTGTGAGGGTGGTCAAGAAAGGCCTTTGGAGAAGTGACTTGGGAGCAGAGACCTCCAGGCAGGAGGGGAAAGAGCCATGGGGGTGTGAGATGGAGGAGTGCTCCAGACAGAGCCAGCAGGTGCAAAGGCCCTGAGGCACTGTGTCCAAGATTAGACCCTGACTACTGTGGCAGCCCCGACCTGGTGCCCTGAGCCACAATGACCATGCACCCGTCCCATGTGCAGGCTTTCCCCCCGTGCTCAGTGCCCAGGACCCTGTTGCCCCTCCAGCCGATGCCCTCCTCACACCCTAGATCCCCACCTGTGCAGCTAGCTCATGACCCCAGTGCCTTGGGCAGGTTCTTGCACCTGCATTTTCTTCATGAGGTTCCTTCTGCAGGGGATGCCCTTCCCTCTGCCATATCACCCTTCCAGACTTCTGTGAGGCTTTTCCAGTTGTCTCCATCATGGCATTGATGCTGTTCTGCAGCTGCCTCTGACTTTGTCTTTCTGACCATGCAGGGGTCTCTGGAACAGGGCTGACATGTGGGGGATGGGTGGCTGCTTATTGGGGGAATTGGGGAGGCTGTCCCAGAGTGAGAGCACCCCAGGCTGGGTCGGACGCCCACACCTTTCTGCCCAGCGCTGGCACCTGTGAAGATCCCTTGGAGGCTTGGTCTCCCAGCAGGCACCGGGATGAAACCCAGGAGGGCAGCTGTGCTGAGGGCTGGGACCTGCTCCCTGCATTCCAAAAAAACCCAGAGGGAAGGATGCATCTCTCTGGCAGCCTCCCTGTCTTGGAGTTCAAAAAGGCTGCATTTCCAGGCCTGCAACCTGTCTGCAGCCTGAAGCCAGGGGCCTGAGGACTTCAGGGCACCAAGGCGGGGCAGGGACAGCCGTGGGTTAGTCTCCCTTTGCCCCCACCCAGGTGTGTGACCTCAGATCATTCCTCCCTGCCATGGTGTGGGCTGGAAACCCCTGCTCTGCGGGATCCTGGTAGGGATTAAATGCAGTCATCAAGCATTTGGCAGCGCCTGGGAGGGAAGGGGGTTCAGTCAAGATCAGCTTCCGCCATTCTGTCAAGGAGTGCTTCAGAGCACGTTTCACGACATGGGCAGTTTTTCTCAGGTTCTTGACCCTAGCGTCCCTCTCACTCACCCGAGGCCTCCTTATTAAGCAGGCCTTCAAGCCAGGTCTCCATGGTGATTTAAACATGGAGCACACTGGGGTCCCTCTGCTGGGACTCCCCACCCGCCTTCAGGATCAGATGTGAGCTCCTCCGTCTGTCTACTTGTTCGCCTCATCTTGGCACCTTCTCTGTGCCTGGCCCCACACTGGGCAATGCTGGAGATACAGCATGAAGTCCAGACTACCCTGTGCTGTCTTCCCCGGGCTCACAGTCCAGTGGGGAAGACACCGGTCTCTAAAGGGTGACAGAGCAGAGTAGACAGGGGTGAGATGGGGAGCCGAGAGTGTGGACCTAACCCAGCCTGAGGCGTCAGGGGGGGCTTCCTGGCGAACAGGAGACCTAAGTGAGAGTTGAAAGAGAAGTGAGAAATGAGATCATCCAGTACATAAAGGGGAGGAAGAATGTGAGGTGCTGGGAAGCACTGGGCCCTCTTGGGAAGGGAAGAATTTGGGGTGTGGCCAGAGCACAATGGGGCAGGAGAGGTCCAGATTCCTCAGAAAAGCTTAAAAGGGGCCACTGAGACCTCACTCTGCCTGTCTGGGTTTTCTTACCTCAGTCCAGAGTGTGCACCGCTCTCTCCTAGGGCTTCCACAGGTCTGCATACTTCTCCTTCCCAGACAAGAAACCCTGGAGAGCAGGGGCTAGGTCAGAACCATTCCTGTCTCCCCAGCGCTAGCACAGAGCTTGGCATGCAGTCGACTTTGGGAAATGTTTACCCAAATGAGTGGCAAAGTGGTAGCTAAGTTGGAATTTTCCTGGGTTTGAAGCCTCATTCAGAATGGCTAAATGAGAATGGCTAAAGCAAAAAGGAAGACTTCGTTGGCTTATGGGTCTGAAGAGTCCTGAGTAGTGTGACTTCAGGTCTGCTGGATCCAGGGTCTCAACGTCTCTTTAATCTCTGGCTTTCCTGAGTTGGCTTCATTCTCGCGAGACTCTATCTTCCTGGGGGTACCAGTTTGGCTTTGGAAATGGGATACAACCTTAGCCTTCCCAGTGGGAAGAGAGTTCCTCTTTTTTTTTTTTTTTTTTTTTTTTGAGTTGGCGTCTCACTCTGTTGCCCGGACTGGAGTGCAGTGGCCGCTCCCGGCCACCGCAGCCTTGACCTGCTGGGCTCCGGCGATCCTTCCGCCTCAGCCTTCTGAGTAGCTGGAATTACAGGCATGCGCTACCATGCCCGGTTGATTTTTTGGTTTATTGTAGAGATAAGGTCTCACTGCCCAGGCGGGTCTCAAACCCGCGGGCTCAGGCAATCCACTCACCTCAGCCTCCCAAAGGCGCGGGATTACAGGCTGAGCCACCAAGCCCGGCTGAGAGCTCCTCTTTCATGACAGTTCCTCCTGCACGGGCCCTGGGACTGGCTGTGGGTGGTTCTATAACCTTCCTGTGCCCTACAGTCCTGCGACAGGCTGGGGATGGAGCACCCATCAACGACCAGAGCCTGTGGGGGAGGACAGCAGGGAGTGGAGGCAGCAAGACAGTCCTGCCTAGGGATCGTGGGTGACCACGCTGGCTTCCGCAGGGAGACAGGATGATGACTGTGCTGTTTGGCTCAGGCCAACTGGTCCTCGCAGATGCCACACCAAGGCTGCGCTCCCCAGGGGTGGGTTGTTCTTGGACCCGTAGTCTTTGCCGAAGGAGCTGCGGAGATTGACGGACTTGGGGCGAATGGCCCAAGAGCCTTCTGCCCCAGGCTCCTACCTCGAGGGTGTGCAGCCCACTGGCAGATTCTGGGTGGAAGGTGCTCCCCAGAGCTTGAGTATTGGGAACACAGATGTCCTGGGGGTCCTGCGGTAGAGGGGCCCAGTGCCGGATTCCTGAATGGGCCAGGCCACCGCCTTCTGTGACACTCTCCACTGGTGGCTTCTCTGCCCTAGCCTCCGTTTCCTAACGGAAAAAGGGGCAGAGGTGATGATGCCACCTTGTGGGGTCGGATGGGCATGCAGGCATAACTGTAACTCGTGGCGGGGTGGGAGGGCTTCCTGTGGGCGGGCCACAGTGCCCCAGGCCAGGGGCGTGAGCTGGCCAAGCCCTCCAGAGGAAGGCACTGCTGGCACAGCAGCGAGGCAGAGGCCAGAGCTAGTGGAGTGGGGATTAGAACCCTGACCCACTTCTGCTGTGCCAAGTCCTGTTGACGTCCCTGCCCAGGCCTCTGGAAAGGGAGTCCTGAGTTCGTACCATCACCAGGGGCGTGGCCTTGGGGGGCAGGCAGACATGAGGGGCTGTGCAGGGCAGGGGGTCTTGGCTTTTCTTACCTTAAGGTGTGAATATTTGTCTGTTTGTTATTTTAAAGGTGTAGGGTACAATCCAGGACAAGGCATACAAATGTTCACTATGCAGGTACCCTTGTTGATGAGGTAATGTATGAATTTTTAAATTAGTGGTGCAGTCTTAACGACAGGGGTGTATTCTGAGAAACGTGTCTTTAGCAGCTTTGCCGTTGTGTGACCATCATGGAGTTACACAAATCTGGATGGTAGAGCCCACCGCACCCTGAGGCTTGATGGTGTGGCCTGTTGCTCCTGGGCTACAGATTTGTGCTGTAGGCAGTTGCAGCACAGTGGTATTTGTGTATCTAAGCATAGAAAAGGCACAAATATGGTGTAACAGTCTCATGGGCCCACCGTCGTATACATGGCCCACGATTGACTGAAATGTTGTTATGCTGCGTATGACTGTTCCTGTGTGCCTCAGCCGTCAAAAGACATAAAAAGGAGTCTAGAGGTCCAGCACACACAAAATGAGACGTGCTTGAGGTGATGGACATCCTAACTATCCTGATTTGGCCACTACACATTATATGAATATATCAAAATACTGTATGTCCTCCATAAATGTGAACAATTATGTATCAGTAAAAATAAATAGGCTGTGTGGCAGCCCACACCTGTAATCCCAACACCTTGGTAGGCTGAGGCAGGAGGATTGCCTGAGGCCAGGAGTTTGAGACCAGTCTGGGCAAGACTGTCTCTACAAAAGAACATTTAAAAAATTAGCCAGGTGTGGTGGCATGCGCTCATAGTCCCAGCTACTCAGGAGACAAGAGCAGGAGGGTCGGATCGTCTGAACCCAGGAGGCTGAGGCTACAGTGAGCTGAAATCTCACCACTGCACTCCAGCCTGGGTGACAGAGTGAGACCCTGTCTCTAAAAATAAATATTTTTTAAAAGATGTAGAGAAAAGTATCTTCCCCTGTTCTCCTTCAGCATCACCTTCCTAAAAACAGCCACCTAGTTTCTTGTATGTCCTTCTAGAAATGTCCAAGACAGCAAACTACAGTCCATATCAACCACAGCCTGAGTCAGCCGCCTGAGTCTAAATAAAGTTTTATTTGAACAAACAAATTCATGCTTATTTGTTTACACACCTTCTCTCGCTGCTTTCATGCTACAAAGGCAGAACTGAGTAGTTGTGATAGGGACTGTGTCTTGCAAAACTTAAACGGTTTGCCACATGGCTCTTTAAGAGCCACCAGGTGCAGTGCTGCACGACCGTAGTCCTGGCTACTGGGAAGGCTGAGGCAGGAGGATCGCCTGAGCCCAGGAGCTCTGGGCCGCAGTGTGTGATGCTGATCGGGTGTCAGCACTGAATCTGACATTAATATGGTGACCTGGGAGCCAGGGACCACTAGATTGCTTAAGGTTGGGTGAACTGGCTCAGGTCAGATCCAGAGCAGGTCAACACTCCCGTGCTGATCAGTAGGGGTGCTGCATCTGTGAATAGCCTCTGCACTCCAGCCTGGGCAACATAGTAAGACCCTGTCTCTTACAAAAAATAAAAAGAAAAACATCGCAACTCTTGGTACTGCTTTGCTGTTGTGTTTAAGGTCAAATCAGACCTGGTTCTGTCTCTGCTTCTTCAGTCTCTGTGAACCTTGACCCTGAAGGAGGGATAATGAAAGGATGTCTCTTGAGGTGACTGGGGGGCCTTGTGGGGTCCAAACAGTACAAGACATAGCCATCAGGGTGCCAGGCAGGGGAGTGCCTGGGCCTGTGGCTGCAGACGTCAACTCTGCTGGGGCTCGGAACACTAGGGGGCCCTTTCCCAGTCCTGCCTCAGGCTGCCATTCAGCTGCCCAAACTGAGGAGCAGGTGAGATTGTCACCATCTAGGAGGGAAGGGTACCTGACAGGGAATGACTCCTTTGTTACTTCTGGTGTGCTGTTTCCAACCACCCACTGGTTGGGGGCGCAGTCGGGTCCCCTCCCCATGAGGGTGACAGGACCGCCTCTTCCTACAGAACACAGGCCTCCCTAGGGCTGAAGGGATTCTGGATCCTGTGGCTGCTCTGCTCCCAGCCCCTGGGGCTCCGTCTCCCGAGGAGAGCCAAGTCCTCACCGAGGCCCACTGGCTCGCTACCCCATGGCGACCCCCTCGGCTCCCCTCCCGTGTGTGTGTTGGTGCTGGGCCTGTTCCCACCCAGGCACCCTCACGCCTGGGGCAGGGCTACTACCTGCCGCTCTGTTAGCATGGGGACAGCACTTGGTGTGTGCTGGGCCTGCTGTTGGGCTTCTGCCAGCTCACCTCTGGCTCCTTCCTGTCCATTTCAGAATAACAAAATAACACCTGCATTGCAAAACGTGATCATTAGTCTGGTTGCTGTTGGAATCGCAGGGGCACTTGTTAGGACCTGGACTTAGCTGGGCCCTCCGATCAGGCTGGTGTTTTCTTTTCTTTTCTTTTCTTTTTTTGTCTCAATCTGTTACCCAGACTGGAGTGCAGTGGCCGCTCCCGGCCGCTGTAGCCTTGACCTGCTAGGCTCCGGTGATCCTTCTGCCTCAGCCTTCCACGTAGTTGGAACTACAGGCGCACGCTACCATGCCCATCTAATTTTGGATTTATTATAGAGATGAGGTCTCGCCAAGCTCCCCAGGCAGGTCTCGAACCCGCGGGCTCAGGCAATCCACTCACCTCAGCCTCCCAAGGCGCTGGGATTACAGGCTGAGCCACCGAGCCTGGCCAAGCTGGTGTTTTCTGAGTGAGCTTCGCCCTCATAGGTCCCCGTGGCATGGGAAGGTCTCCAGCTTGAGGTCAGCATGCTGTTAGGGCCTAGGCCCAAATACTCCTGCCTCTGGACTTGTCCAGACACTCTCCCTCCCTCCCCATCCCTCCTCTGAGAGCTGCGCCCCACCCCCGTCCCAGTGTTGCCTCCTGGTGTTTTGACCACCACGGGTGACTGTGTCTGTCTCCCCCACCAGCTCCAGCCTGGCAGGATGGCCTGAGTCATTGCTGTCCCCTGGTGCCCAGCCTTCCTTGTGTGTCTCGTGGGTACCATTGCACCTATGTGCACGCCAGACAGACATCTCTGCCTGTCATCTGATGCCCGGCATCAGGTTTCTCTGAATTCCTTTGTGAGGGCCACAGTGGCAGGAGTGGGCAGGCTCTGTCTGCCCCTCACCCTCTCCCTGGGAAACCGGCCACCCACTGGCACATAGCAGCGCCTCTCCCCAGAGCGCCCACCTTGCACTGTCCCACCCAGGGTCAGGGCTCCCCACACCCCATCTCTGCTCCAGCCTTGCCGCCCCCTCAGGCAGTCAGGGTAGATGAGAAAAACTGTGCTCTGAGCTCTGGTTTCAGAGCACGACACGTCTGGGCGTGTGTTCGTCTTGCTACTTCCTGCTCTGTGACTTGGGCAGATGTTTTGCCCTCTCTGAGCTGGTTTTCCCTTATATGATGGAGGTACAGTCCTGCCGTCTCCTGGGGTGGCTGCACTGGCTACTGGGAACTGCGCATGGAAAGTACTCGGCCTAGTGCTTTATACAGAATTCCCGGTCCCTGGAAGTGGCCACCACACCAGCATCAGCATCATCTTTTTCTCCAGCTGTGACTCCTGCTGACTGGCTGGCACTGTGCTGTTGGCACCAGCTACTTCATGTGCTGTCACATTTCCTATCTCCTGAGACCCCACAGGTGTCCCTCTCAAAGAGGGACAGAGGTTGCTGCGATCATTTGTCACAGCCTTGGCAGGCCAAGAGTTGGAATGCGGGCCTTGTTCCAAGCCCCTGCGGACCCGTCCCCAACACACACTTTTGAATGCATGCGCATGTGCAAGCACACACTCGTCCTGTCTCACACACACCAGCCCCCCCCAACAACCACTGAAATTCCAGCCCCTGCTCTGGTTGGAACTTCAGATCCACACGCACCACATGCCCAGCTTGTACACGCATGCATGGCCTTTGTTCACTGGGAGAAGACACACAGGAGTGTGATCACCGATAGCAGTGGGTGCTTGTATATATGTGCCCTGGACCAAGGGAGGCTCCCTTGCCTACCACATTAGCTACACTCAGCCCATTTTAGGGATAAAGCAGTTGAGGCACCGAGGTGAAATCACTCTGCTCAGTCAGGGTTTGAGTTGAAACCAGGGTTCAGCCCCAGGCCATCTGGCTTAGCCACTTATCGAGACCTCATATTTCAGGTGTGGCCTGTGAAATGCTGTGAAGTCCACCCCAGGTCACAGAGCGTATGAGCGAGGTGGCAACAATCCTAGTCCCGGTCCCCTGAGCCACAGCCATGCCATAACCACCACACAGCACTGTGCTTTGGACCCAGCCCAGAGCTCCAGCTGAGCCCCTCATCACCTAGCTTCCCCGGCAGCACACCACCCTGAGGGGTTCCTGGCAGGCTCCCTCCTCCCCCTCCTGGGAGCAGCTGTCTGGGTGCCTGGCTCCCCTTGCCCAACTATAGACCAGGGATTCATCCTGGCAGGGTGCTCAGAGGGGTGCGGTGCTGCCTTTGTGTCTGGCCCTGTGTGGGGAGTGAGGGTCCTATGTCTGTGTCCCCTTGGATCCTGGGAACCCATCTCTTTGTGAGACCCCAGCCTCAAAGAGCACTGCTTCCTGCCTGCTTAACAGGACCCTAGGCATCACGTGACCTTTTCCACGCATGTCATGGGGTCAACTGGGCTGTGACGGGCATCGTCTAGTGGCTCAGAGCTGTCTCTGCAGTCACACCTGCCACATGCTCCTGCCCAGTGTTCCAGGTCCCTGCCGTGCGGCAGCGGGTGTCACCCCATACTCATCACACAAGCCGTCTCATGCTGCTGCTTTCTCCCTTCTCAGTTGCCTGGGTCTCCCCCATGCTTGAGGCCGAGCTGTGCTGGCAGGTTAGAGCCGTCCCCAGTGCACATGGCTGGCACCTGGGGGTGCTGTGCTGCCTGCCCTGGCTCGGCCCCTCACTGCTGGGCGGTGAGCAGGCGTTTCCTTGCTCCCTGCTGGTGCTGCTGAGGCTGTGGTGATGGCCTGGGGGTTAGGGTCAGGTCATGAGATGAGTGGGTAGTGGGATGACCTGGACCTGGAGGGCCTCACCACGGGGTCTGAAGCGCCTTTTCCCCCGTCCCGGCTTCACGAGCCTTGGTCTTGTGCCTCAGCGTCATGAATGAACAGACGTGTCTAAGGGCCCAGCTCCCTACTCTGCAGGCTGCTCACCATGCGGCCTTGGGCAAGCCGTGGGACTGCTACCGTGTGTCTCAGTTCCCCCCCCTAAAGTGGAGATGTTGATGGTACTCACTTCATGTTTGTATGTGCCATGCTTGGAGGGTGCTGACCCTGCATGAGTGCCTCGTAAATGCTGTGTGGTACCTCTACCCGCCTGCTCACTCTTGCCTTCCCGTTCATCTTACATTGCTATTTTTAATTTAAATACATTTAGTCTCATTTCTAAGCAGTTGTGTTTGTTAAACTCTTCGTTTGGGTTTGCTAGTTCTTTTTAAAAATCTCAGTTGATGTGTGTGTGCTGGTTCTTTTTTCTTCATACATAAATAAAATAAATATGTAATTATTAATATTAAATCATTCCCAAGCCACCCAACACTCTCTCCTATATCTTCACTGATGACGTCAGGCCTTGGGGACATTGTGGGAAAATTGATGCCAGGAGGACTAATCCTGAGGTCCCGGCTGCTCTGTGGCTGGCGGATTCTTCTTATGCTTCTGGTCGCTCCTCCAATTTTGGTTTCCCTTTTAGTTACAACAAATCTTTACCGAATTTTAACTTTCTTTTTTTTTTTGAGTTGGAGTCTCACTCTGTCGCCCAGACCGGAGTGCAGTGGCCGCTCCCGGCCACCGCAGCCTTGACCTGCTGGGCTCCGGCGACCCTTCCGCCTCAGCCTTCCGAATAGCCGGAATTACAGGCATGCGCTACCACGCCCGACTGATTTTTTGATTTATTGTAGAGATGAGGTCTCGCTGTCCAGTCAGGTCTCAAACCCGCGGGGTCAGGCAATCCACTCACCTCAGGCTCCCAAAGGCACGGGATTACAGGCTGAGCTACCAAGCCCAGCTGAATTTTAACTTTCATGTGGCCAAGTCTGTTCTGTCTTTGAGACTTCATGCTCAGATAGTCTTTACCATATCAAAGTTACTTAATTATTCATCTGTGCTTTCTTCAATTTTAAGCTTTCATTTGCCTTTATATTTAACTGTTTAATTCATCGAAATACATTTTGAAATGTGGTGTGAGGAAGGGATCTCATTTTGCCACCCACCTCCCACAGGGTCAGCTCTGGCTGTCTCAGAGTAGCTAGTATTTTGCTGGTTTTTTTCCTAGCGATGTAACCTACCAACTTTAATCAGCATCCAGTTCTCGTGAAAAACTTGTCTGCTTTTGGATTCATCTTTCTGTTCTTTAATCTGAACCGTCTGTTCTATTACCACTGCTTTCATCAGTGTAGTCTTTTTTTTTTTTTTTTTTTTTTTTTTAAGCGATAGGGTCTTGCTATGTTACCTAGGCTGACCTTGAACTCCTGGGCTCCTGAATAGCTGGAATTACAGGTGCATGCCACTGCACCTTGCTTTCATTAATATAGTTTTAAAATACCTGATAAGGTGAGACCGCCTTCTCCTTATCCCGCCAGTTCTTGTTTGAAAATGACTGTGGCAGTTTTTAAGGGTCTTCTTTTCTGGATGAACTTGGACCATTTGGTCAGGCTTGTTTACTTGTTCCTTCTCAGAAATTTGGGATTTGAGTTGGAAAAGTGAACTTGCTGGGCATGATATGGCACACACCTGTGTTTCAGCTACTTGAGAGACTGAGGCAGGAGGATCAGTTGAGTCCAGGATGGGCTCTGGGCTGTCGTGCACTGTGCCTGTTGGGTGTGTGCACTAAGCTCGGCATCAATATAGTGACCTCCTGGGAGTGTGGGCCCACCAAGTTGCCTAAGGAGACGTGAACCAGCCCAGCTGGAAATGGAGCAGGTCAGAACTCCTGTGCTGATCAGTAGTGGGTCACACCTGTAAAAAGCTGCTGCACTCCCGCCTGGGTAACGTAGTGAGACCCTGTCTCTTAAATAAACAGAAATTTAAAAAGCGAACTTGCCAAAACCTGTCTCTGGCCCTGGCACACCCATACCCATAGACACTAATCATTAGAAACCTCAGGGATGATTACTGCTTTCATTTTGAAGTTGGAGAAACTAAGGCCCAGTTCAAGGAAGAAGGACTGGACAGGGGGAACAAGGCCCTGGGGTGACACATGCCCTCTTTCTCTTCTAGGGCCTCCCCTCCTCCACCTACCACCCATTCATGGAGCACAGAGGTTTTAATACCCACTGTAAGTCTGAGCTGTGCTGGGTGGTGCCGGGCACACGATGGTGACTGAGACAGCTTAGGCTTTGCCTCCTGAACTCACAATCCCGTGGGGGAGACAGACCCTTCCCCAGACAGTGGCAACCCAGTGAACAGGGCTGCAGGAACCAGAGGGAGCCTCACCCAGCCTGGGCAGTCAGGGAAGGCTTCCTGGAAGAGGTGAACACTTAAAGGACTGATAGCTGTTTGAGAGGTTGCTTATGAGTTTTTGTTTCCCATAGACTATCCAAGACGCTGAGGGCTTCTAGTGATGATAGCAGCCCACGTGTGACCAGTCCTTGCTGCATCCCATCTGATGGGACCAGGTCACCCTAGCCCGGGCCTGGGGGCTCTTTCTGTAGGAAGCAGACGTCCATCTAGTGCAACTCTTCTCTCCCCTTGGCATCAAGTAGATCCTGCGGGTCCCTTCTCAGAATGGTGAATTTTTTTCTGAGTTGGGGTCTCACTCTGTTGCTGAGGCTGGAGCTGCAGTGGCTTTTCACAGGTGTATTCTCACTGCTGACCAGCACGAGAGTTTTGCTTACAATCACAGCTCACTGCAGCCTCAACCTCCTGGGCTTAGGTGATCCTGCTGCCTCTGCCTCCCAGGTAGCTGGGACTACAGGTGTGCCCCACCACCCTGCCCCAATAATTTTTAGTATGTTTTTGTAGAGATGAGGTCTTGCTTTGCAGGCTTGTCTCAAATTCCTGGGCTCAAGGAACCCTCTCGCTTCAGCCTCCTAAAGTGCTTGGGTTACAGGCATGAGCTACTATACGCAGCCAGAATGATTTTTAAAGGCAAAAAATAAAATAGGATCACAAAGGATGCCAGTTAAAACCCAGTTAGTGAAGCTCTTCCTCATTGATGGTGAGGTAACAGGATATAGCGGCTGTTCTAATGACTGCTGATTTCAGAGCAGGGTTGAGTATTCAAAATCCACAGTAACTTATGTCATATGAAAACAGCTGTCATATCCTTTGATGAGAGTCGCAGGGTCTGCTAAACACTGTTTATTTTCTCTGTTCTTGGCCTATGTTAATAAGAAGGAAATGCTAACTTTCAGTTCAGTTGGCAAAAATAAAGAGATCATTTTTTCCCTGGAAGTTCACAGACCCCAGTTCCTTAAGACCAGGGCATACATGGCTTGGCTGGACTCCTGGAGGCAGCTGCTCTGGGCCCAAGGGTTGCCTTCCCAGGCAGAGCCATCTCTGTCTCCCACTCCTGGGGCCACCAAGGGGCTGGGCCTTTGCCAGTGAGCTCTTTCTCTGCCCACACAAGGGACCCCTGACTCCTGGAAGGCTGCTCCTACCCCAGCTCCTCTGCCAGGACCAGGCCTGACCACTGGTTAGGCTGTCAGCTGGCCTCCTCAGCATCTTTCTCCCATCCAAGTACTCACTGCACCTGACCCTGCTTAGCTTCCCAGTTCCTGCCAGATCCGCGTGTTTGGGCTGCTGTGGGCCTGAACTTTGGCGTCTTTCTCTGGCTGCTGACCTGCCCTAGCACCGTGGTGAGAGAGGCATTCGGGAGCAGATGTTAGACCTGCCGGGTGCCTGCCGCCTGGGCCCTGGGAGGCTGCTCTTCTTCCTTGGCCCCTGGCCCAGCAGGAGACTGGAAGAGGCACCCACGTGGAGATGGTTCCTGGAAGCTTCCTTGGGGCTCCTGCTGGCCCCCCAGGGGCAGGGGAATGACAGTGGGGTAAGCGTGCTCCAGAAAGGCTGCCAGCAAGCCCTGTTCCTCACATTCCCTGCCCGTCGGTCACCACCGTGGCCACCTCACTCTGCTCCCTGGAGATCTTTCCAACAGCCAGCCCGGCCCTCCCTTACTCTCTCATAGCCCTCCCTCCCTGCTCACCTTGGGGTAGATCCAAGCTCTAACAGCCCAAAACTGGAAACAGCACACGTGTCTGTCAGCTGGTGAATGGATCAACAAAACGCGGCCTGTCCTCTAATCACTACTCAGCAGTATAAAGGGACGGAAACTCAGAGTCATTATGCCCAGTGAGAGATGCCAGCCACAAAAGGCCACCTAGTGTTTAATTCCATTTTTTTATGAACTATCCAGAAATGCACATTCATGCAGATGGAAAACCAGGCCTTGCCCTCCTTGAGGTGATGGCCACGGGCCTCCCAGGGACGGGGCTGTGCAGCTAGTGGGTTGGGCTGTGTCCATTCATCCGGGAGCCACCGCCCATTACCCTGCGGGCACCAGGCTGGGCCTGTCTTTTCTCACTGCTTCTGTGTCCCCCAGCCCTGCGTGGCTGTCGGGGAGTGTTTAGCCATTGAGAGAATATCTGGGGAGCGGGGCGTCTGAGAGGCTTGTGGCATTGGTGTCAAGAGACGAACTCAAATCCCAGCTCCAGAAACCTCCAGCAGGGTTCTCATCTCTCTGAGTGTTGTTTCCTCATAGGGTTGAAGTGAGGCTGTGTTTGCATCCAAAACCAAAACAATTAGCAAATGGAGCATCTGGTCTCAGCCTGGCCCTGTGCTGGACTATGTTGGGGACATGGTGGTGACCAAGACAGCCGCGATCCTGTCCTGGGCTCCAGTGGGGCAACAGCTGATGAGTAGAAGGACTGTGAGCTGCTAGTTGTGCAGATTTGTGTGCGAGTGCACAGAGAGCCACCAGGAGGTGTGGAGAGCAGTGCTGGCAGTGGACAGGGGGCCTTGGTGCTGTCCCTAGGGGAGTGGTGGCTTGTGGGGGCCTCAGAGGGAGAGTGGGGCTCAGTCTGTCCATTTTTGGAGGTGGGAGGCTGAGGAGGTGAGTGCTGGCTGAGGCCTTGGGGCAAGAGGTGAGCCTGTGAGGGGCCCAGAGTGTGGAGGGTCACAGGCCCGGGTCCCCTGTGCCTGCAGCCCAGAACGTGACGGTGGATGAGGTCATCGGCGCCTACAAGCAGGCCTGCCAGAAGCTGAACTGCAGACAGATCCCCAAGCTCCTCAGGCAGCTGCAGGTATGGTGGGGAGGGAACGCATGGCTGGGGGTGGTGTCCTTGTGGTGGGGCCGCCCCCCAGCAGAAGCCTTGGGAAACACTCCCACTCCACGCCTGACCGCCCAGCCCAGGGCCTATGTGGGTGTGTCTTTGCAAGTCCAATGCTCAGTTGTAGGACTAATCAGGCTCTTCATAAATATTTAAACAGGACAGAATTATATAAAGTAATAAATTCCAGCATCTGCCATCTCCAAGAGAAATGCTTTTCTCCATGTATATCATTCTTACGAGTCTGAGTTACAAAATTTATTCTTAAAAGTCTGAATTAGAAAAGTAACATATATTCCCTGATTTTTTTTTTTTTTTGAGTTGTAGTCTCACTTGGTCGTCCAGACTGGAGTGCAGTGGCCGCTCCCGGCCACTGCAGCCTCGCCTGCTGGGCTCCGGCGATCCTTCCGCCTCAGCCTTCCGAGTAGCTGGAATTACAGGCATGCGCTACCACGCCCGGCTGATTTTTTGATTTATTGTAGAGATGAGGTCTCGCTGCCCAGGCGGGTCTCGAACCTGTGGGCTCAGACAATCCACTCACCTGATTTTTTTTTTTTTTTAAATAGGGACGAGGTCTCGCTGTTTTGCCCAAGCTGGTCTTTTTTTTTTTTTCTAGTTGGAGCCTCACTCTGTCGCCCAGGCTACTACAGCCTCGACCTGCTGGGCTCAGGTGATCCTTCTGCCTCATCCTTCCAAGTAGCTGGAACTACAGGCATGTGCCATCACACCTGGCTAATGGTTTGACTTATTATAGAGACCAGGTCTTACCATGTTGCCCAGGCTGGTCTTGAACCCCTGCCTCCCAAAGTGCTGGGATTATAGGCGTGAGCCACCACGCCTGGCCCCAGGCTGGTCTTGAACTCCTGGGCTCAGGCAATTATCTCGCCTCCGTCTCCCAAAATGCTGGGATTATAGGCATGAACCACCATGCCTGGCATAGTCCCTGATTTTTTTTTTGAGTTGGAGTCTCACTCTGTTGCCCAGACTGGAGTGCAGTGGCACACTCCCGGCCACCGCAGCCTCGACCTGCTGGGCTCCGGCGATCCTTCCGCCTCAGCCTTCCAAGTAACTGGAACTGCAGGTGTGCGCCACCACGCCTGGCTAATTTTTGATTTATTGTAGAGATGGTCTTGCCAAGTTGCCTAGGCGGGTCTCGAACCCGCGGACTCAGGCAATCCACTCACCTCAGCCTCCCAAAGCGCGGGATTATAGGCTGAACCACCAAGCCGGGCTTATTCCCTGATTTTTAAAAACTCCAAATAAACAGACATAAAAAGCAAAATTTGCTTTTCACTGCCTGCCCTAGGTCCTCTCCCCAGAGCTCCTGTTTTGATGGTTCAGTGTGCCCTGGCCATTCCAGGGGGCAGGTTACTCGTCAGAGGTACAGGACTTCAGCAGGGTCTTCCCATGAATGCAGATGCAGGGCTATCTACAGCATGCCCCCCAACCTCCTGCACTGCCTTCCCTGTGGTGCCTTGGCCTGGCTGTGCTGGTGACATGCCACCTGTCCCCACTGCTCAGGGCTGTGTGTCCCTAGCGCTGCTGCCCCTGACAGCTCTGCTGTCAGCTGCTGTGCTCGCTGTCTAGTTCTGTGCGCCCGAGTCAGGGTTGTTTCCATGGGGGATTCCAGAAGGAGGACTCACCAGGTCCTTGGAAGGGTTGACCTGAGCTCGGGCATGCCCTGTCCTAGCCAGGTGGAGGGAGTCAGGTGCGGGTGCGGCTGGGTTGAGCCTCTTTCTGTGGAGCTCACTGGGGCATCCACCAGCAGGTGGCGTGTGTGGAGCCCAGAGAACAGGATTGGCTGTATGGGAAGAAATCTGACCTGGCGCCTCTCCTTTGCCCACTGAGTATGCTGTGTGCTGAGTCCGGGCCCCACCTTCACCATGGGACCACTTGGGCCCGGCCCTGCCAGCTTCTCAGCGTTGGCTTCTGCCTCACAGCCTTACTCTGGCTCCTCCCTCTGCCTGGACCTCCCCCTCAAGACACGTCCTGCTGGGCAGAGGGCCTGGCCAGGCCTGCCCAACGTCAGGGTGGGCTGGTCTTCAGGCCTGTGGGTCAGAGTCATCTCACTCTCTGCCCTGTGCTCTGGGTTCCAGCCGATGGACACCCTCTGGCCTCTGTTCAGCTGCCTGCCTCCAAACCCCACTTCGGACACTGGCCTCAGAACAGCAGCCACTGGGGCCCTCGGCTGCCCTAGTGTCCGGGCCAGCCTGGCTTCCTCAGGTTTCTTCCTACCCTAACCATGTCACTCTGCTTTCCCAGGAGTTCACGGACCTCGGGCACCGTATTGACTGCCTGGATCTAAAAGGTGTGTGTCTGGACGGGGGCTGGGAGCTCTTGGGTAGCGGGCAGGGCTGAAGGCTTCCTGGAGGTGGGTCCGAGGGCAGGGCGTGGGGGCCATTGGCCTCTGGAGCTGAGCTCAGCCAGGGCCTGGGGCAGTGGGCTGTAGGGCAGAGGGCAGAAGCACAGGTGCAGTCTCAGACGTGCATGACTGCTGGCTTCTCCCAGGTGAGAAGCTTGACTACAAGACCTGCGAGGCCCTGGAGGAGGTCTTCAAGAGGCTGCAGTTCAAGGTCGTGGACCTGGAGCAGACGAACCTGGACGAAGATGTGAGGGCCCTGCCACCACCTCTGCACCCCCCTCGGCCCCTGGCCCCTTGGGGATTTGGGTGGGGAGAGGATGTTGTGGGAGGAGGGGCCTCTGGAAACAAGCTGAGTGGTGGGGCAAAGGCAGGGCCTTTTGAAGGACAAGAGGGAGACATCAGCGTGACCAGAAAGGGCGGGGGGCATGCATTGGGCCTCCGATGGCCTACCCCGTCAGCAAGGGAGAGACTTGGGAGCTGGCCTGAGGGGACTGGCTTTTTCAGGAGCCTACCTCAAAGGTCACAGCTCCTAGATGGGTAGGCTTTGAAACGTCCCAAAAGGCCCTCACCTCCCCACATTTGGAATCCCCAGGTGCCCAGGGTGTTGGGCCCCTGGGGGAGGGTCCTGGAGAATGCCAGGGCCTGTCCTGGTCACTCAGCACAGCGCTTGGGACTCTGGGGCAAGTCGCAGAAAACAGACTGTCTTCCGTAGAAAAGGGAAGGCTTTTTCTCTGAACCTAAAGGCACAGTCTGCATTGTACGGGCACAGCTGGACCTGGGCAGGCTCAGCACTCAGCCTCACCCTCCTGGGCTGCTTGTCCTCCCGTGAGGCTGTCTCCCAGCTCACAGCTCCCGTCTCCACTGGACCCTGTGCCAGGGTCCACGTGCCTCTCCCGGAATTCTTGACCAAGCCCCATGTCTGCCCACAGGGTGCATCGGCCCTGTTTGACATGATCGAGTACTACGAGTCGGCCACCCACCTCAACATCTCCTTCAACAAGCACATCGGCACGCGGGGCTGGCAGGCTGCCGCCCACATGATGCGCAAGGTGAGTGCCTGGCCACTTCCAGGCGGAAGGGGGCTGGTGGCCAGGCGATCTCCAGGGCCCCAGCCCTTGAGCCTGAGCTCTTGGGGGCTGGGCTGTTGTGCGGCAGCCCACAGGTGCCCTGTTCTCTCCCTGCTCCTCTTCTCCCTGCAAGGCATGTTTTTTTGTTTGTTTGGTTTGAGTTGGAGCCTCACTCTGTTGCCCAGGCTGGAGTGCAGTGGCAGGCTTATAGCCACTGCAGCCTGGACCTGCTGGACTCAGGTGATCCTTTCACCTCAGCCTTCCAAGTAGCTGGAACTACGAGCATGCGCCACCACGCCCGGCTAATTTTTCTTGATCTGTTGTAGAGACGAGGTCTCGTCAAGTTGCCCAAGCGGGTCTTGAACCTGTGGGCTCAGGCAGTCCTCTCACCTCGGCCTCCCAAAGTGCTGAGATTATAGGCATGAGCCACTGCACCCTACAAGACATGTTTCTACCTCCTCTTGCACTCCTCTGTAATATCATCCCTTGGAGGTGACTGTGGTTGCCACCCCCATTTCACTTATAGACTGGGAGAGAGGACAGGGCTATCTGGGGACTACCCTGCCACGCAGGATCCAGAGGCTGCGGCTGCTGCCAACCCTGCCTTGCTTACCCACCGGACCCCAAGCTCAGCCCTCCCTCCCCAGTCTAGGCCCCTGGCTGTAAAGCCAGATGACAGCTGTGTTGCCTCTCCTGAGACATGGGCAGCAGGTCCCCTGGGCCAGGGAGGGCCGGGCCTGACCCAGTGCTCCTGCCCCCCAGACAAGTTGCCTGCAGTACCTGGATGCCCGCAACACACCTCTGCTGGACCACTCAGCGCCCTTCGTGGCCCGTGCCCTGCGAATCCGCAGCAGCCTGGCAGTACTGCACCTGGAGAATGCCAGCTTATCAGGGCGGCCCCTCATGCTGCTGGGTGAGCCCTGGGGTCTGGGAGGGCAGGTGCACCTTGCCACTGGTGGGCAGCGGCTGCTGCTGGGTCTTGGGCGGGGCCTGCCAGGGTGGCCTGGCTAGTCACCCCCACCCTCCCCTCCAGCTACAGCCCTGAAGATGAACATGAACCTGCGGGAGCTGTACCTGGCTGATAACAAGCTGAACGGCCTGCAGGACTCTGCCCAGCTGGGCAACCTACTCAAGTTCAACTGCTCCCTGCAGATCCTGGACCTCCGTAACAACCACGTGCTGGACTCAGGTGGGCACAGGCCTCGTGGCTCCTGGCTGGCACTGGCTCTGCCCAGCCCTGGCCGTGGGGTACTAGGGACACAGATGTGGCCAAGACCATCCCGTTACTGTCCTGCTGGGGCTCCCGGTCTAGTTGGGAGACAGACCCACTCTAGACTAGACCGTGGAGACATGGGGTGGGCAGGGCTGGGCTGAGGGAGCATCTGACCCAGTCTGGGGACCAGGGAGGGCTTCCTGGAAGAGGGACCAGCTCAACTGATGCCTGGAGGATGAGGTGAGGTATTGAATGAATGATTAAAATAATTACAATCTGTGCTGGGCCCGGTAGTTCACACCTGTAATCCCAGCACTTTGGGAGGCAGAGGCTAGAGGACTGCCTGAGCCCACAGGTTCAAGACCAGCCTGGGCAAGTTGGTGAGACCTTGTCTCTACAGTAAATCAAAAAATTAGCCGAATGGGGATGGTGTATGCCTGTGGTTCTGGCTCGTTGGAAAGCTGAGGTGGAAGGATCACCTGAGCCCAGCAGGTCGAAGCTGCGGTGACCATGAGCATGCCATTGCACTCCAGCCTGGGCGACAGTGAGATTCCAACTCAATAAAAATAAAAAATAGGCCGGGCGTGGTGGCTCATGCCTGTAATCCCAGCACTTCGGGAGGCCGAGGTGAGAGGATTGCCTGAGCCCACGGGTTCAAGACCAGCCTGGGCAATTTGGCGAGACCTCATCTCTACAATAAATCAAAAAACTAGCTGGGCATGGTGGCACATGCCTGTCGTTCCAGCTACTGGGAAGGCTGAGACGGAAGGATCTCCTGAGCCCAGTAGGTTGAGGCTGCGGTGGCTGTGAGCGTGCCACTGCACTCCAGCCTGGGCAACAGAGTGAGACTCCAACTCAAAATAAAATAAAATAAAATAATTGCAGTCTGTAAAGTGCCCTGAAAGAAACAATGAATGATACTGGGATGAAGAGTCAGCTGGAGGCTTTTTGAAGATGGTGCAGGAGGGAAGGCCACAGGGAGGGACCTCTGGGCTACGGTCTGAAGGGTGAGAAAAGCACTTGCCATTTTGCCCAGGCTGGAGTGCAGTGGCGTAATCACAGCTTATCTCAGCCGCAACTCCTGGGTTCAAGGGACTACAGGCATGTGCCACCACGCCTGGCCAATTTTCTGATTTTTTTGTAGAGACGAGGTCTTGCTATGTTGCCCAGGCTGGTCTCAAACTCCTGGTTCAAGCAGCCCTCCTTCCTCTGCCTTCCAAAGTACTGGGATTACCTGTGCGAGCCATCACACCCAGCCTAGGAAGAAGCTTTGATGGGACTGATATTTTGGTGGAGGAGTCCTGGTGAGGCACAGGGAGCCGTCAGCAGCAGGAACCCTGCTTCTTCCTGGAGGAGGGGCCTTGTGGCCTGGGTCACCACTGAGCAGAGTCCCCTGGCCTTCCTGTGAAGAGAGGTGTGGAAGGGCAGAGGGGCTGGCAACAGGGCAGCAGGCCCAGACCCTGCGTCTGCTGAGCACCCACCATAGGCCCTGGGCTCTGGGCCCAGGCTCACAGCCGTGAGGGAGACACAGTGCTGCCCTGGCAAATTGTATCCCAGTCTAGAGCGACAAGGACGAGATAACCAAGTGACGTATTCAGCCTGTCTGGTGGGGAGACATGCGCTGGGGAAGACAGAGCGGCTGCCGTGGGTGGGAGGGCTGAGCCGGCCCCTGGGCTCAGGTGGCAGAGTGGTTGCATTTGTGCATAGATTGGAAGCTACGGGGACAGCTATCATCTGGACCTTGGGGAGGGTATGTTCCAGGCCTGGGACTTGGAAGCCAGGTGTCAGGCCGTGGCAGGGCTGTGTTGGCAGGGCCGGGCCTGTGAGGTCAGGCAGGCCATGGTGAGGACCGAGCCACCCAGCTTCTGAGCAGAGCAGTCTCTCCCACACTGGCGTCCCCTGGGGAAGCACCCAGGCCACAGGCGGGGCTCTCACCTCAGGCTTCCCCCAGGTCTGGCCTACATCTGCGAGGGCCTCAAGGAGCAGAGGAAGGGGCTGGTGACCCTGGTGCTGTGGAACAACCAACTCACGCACACGGGCATGGCCTTCCTGGGCATGACACTGGTGAGTCAGCTGGGGGCAGGGCCCTTGCCCCCCACCACCTCCCGCCGAGTGCTCAGCACCCTGCCCCATCTGGCCCATCCTGCAAGTCCGGGGGTCGTGTAGACTCAGCCGTTTGGCTCCTTGGAGCGTCTGTGCCTTCTCCCCGAGGAGACGTGCCCTCTCCAATTGTCCTTGTGTGTGCAGTGCCAGGTATTAGCGCGGTGCTTGGCACAGGGTGAAAAGCTTTGCCTAAACGTTATTATTTCCAGAAACCTTAAGCACGTTTTCAATTACATAATACTTAAAGCAAACTGAGCAGTGCAGAGACTCTCAGGGCAAGCACTGTGTGCCCAGCACCTGGGGAGAGTCACTGCCGTGAGGCTTCAGGACACTCTGCTTGCCCCAGGCCCCATGCACAGGTCCTGGTGCTGGTGGGCTCAGGCTGCGAGGGTGGGGCTGGCTGGGTGCCTGGAGGGCTGGGATGGACAGGCCCCTGGCCCAGGGAGACGTGAAGCCACCCTCCAGGATCTGCAGGGGCAGGGTCTTGCCGGCACCTGGACAGGCGCTGCCCAGGCGCTGCGTGTTGGGTTCCCCTCTGGTCTGTTGCCTGGCGTGTCCTCCTGGCCCTCCCTCCATTCAGTGCCTCTCCTCACCCCGTGCCCCTCCCCCCCAGCCGCACACGCAGAGCCTGGAGACTCTGAACCTGGGCCACAACCCCATTGGGAATGAGGGCGTGCGGAACCTCAAGAACGGGCTCATCGGCAACCGCAGCGTGCTGCGCCTGGGCCTGGCCTCCACCAAGCTCACGTGCGAGGGTAGGCGTCGGGGGCGGGGGGGCGGAGTAGGCTCGGGCGGCCAGCCTGGCTGGGGCCCACGGCCAGCCCCTGCGGTCCCCCCCCAGGCGCGGTGGCGGTGGCGGAGTTCGTCGCCGAGAGCCCCCGCCTCCTGAGACTGGACCTTCGGGAGAACGAGATCAAGACGGGCGGGCTCATGGCGCTGTCGTTGGCCCTCAAGGTGAACCACTCCCTGCTGCGCCTGGACCTTGACCGCGAGCCCAAGAAGGAGGCGGTGAGCAGGGCCTGCCCGGCAGCCCTGGCGGGCAGGTGGGAGGCCGGGTGGGCCGGAGCACTAGCCAGGCCGCCGCCCGCAGGTGAAGAGCTTCATCGAGACGCAGAAGGCGCTGCTGGCCGAGATCCAGAACGGCTGCAAGCGCAACTTCGTGCTGGCGCGTGAGCGGGAGGAAAAGGAGCAGCGGCTGCAGCTGTCGGCCTCCATGCCCGAGATCACCGTCACCGAGCCCCAGCCTGACGCGGAGCCTGAGCGCCAGGAACCTGCGGACGCGCCCACCCCTGGGGCGCAGAACGGGACCCCGAGCCCTGGGCCCAGCCCAGACTCAGACTCAGACTCGGACTCGGATGGGGAGGACGAGAACGGGGAGAGGGATGCGGCCCCCTGCCCCGCCCTGGTGCCCCCCACGGACTCCCTGGGCCCTGGGGACAGGAGCCCCCCAGGCAGCCCCCCCTCCCCCACCGAGCAGCGCATCTCCGTGTCCAGCCCGGGCCGGGGCCACAAGGTGTTTGTGGTGACCCGGGTGGAAAGTCCGCCCGAGAGGGCCGAGCCCCCTGCGTCCCCCGCCCCTCCTCCTGCCCCTCCCTCCCCACCTGCCTCGCCTGCTCTGCCACCAGCTGGGGCCGTTGGCGCCCAGGACACAGGGTCATCCGAGCCGCAGCCGGAGCCGCCTCAGCCAGGGCCGCTGCTGCCCAACGGCCTGAAGCCCGAGTTTGCCCTCGCGCTGCCCCCAGAGCCACCCCCGGGGCCCGAGGCCAAGGGGGGCAGCTGCGGCCTGGAACACGGTGAGAGGGGCTCTGGGGCAGGGTGACGAGGAGGGCCCTGGGTGCTGTGCGGCCCCAGGCAAGCCCCTGCCCTCTGGTGGGCCTCGGTTTCTCCCTGTTAAAAACGGCCCCTGCAGGGACAAGCGAGGCATGGTTCTCTGCCCCTGCCCTGCTTCTCCCACGCGGGGCACGTGAGTGTTGCTGTCTTGAGTCTGCCGGTCTCGGTGGTACCTGGGCCCTCTGCGGCCCGAGGGTCTGGCCTGGCATGGCTGGGCCCGCCTGCCTGACGGAGGCCGCTTGCCCGTCCTCCCCCACAGAACTGAGCTGCTCCAAGAACGAGAAGGAGCTCGAGGAGCTGCTTCTGGAAGCCAGTCAGGAGTCTGGGCAGGAGACACTGTGACACTTTAGGTGAGGCAAGGCCGGGGGCGGGACCTGGAGGGGGCTGGGCCGAGAGCCCCTGGCTCTGACAGCCCCTCCCCCACTCTCTTCTTCCCAAGTTCCTTTATTTCCCGTCGGTCTTCAGTGAGCTGAGGCCAGAGCCATGAGAATCCGCTCACCCTCACCCCCAGCCTTCCTGAGGCCCAGGATGCCGGGGGGTGGGGGCCATTCTGGGGACCCCTCCCCCCACAGCAACACTACCAGGGGTGCAGGAGCTGCAGGGAGTGGCCCTCCCCGCCCTGACTTAAGCACTTCTATTTACGTGTCCACCCTAGAAGATTCGGGGCTGGGGTGGATGGGAGGAGGGGGAGCGGGGGCTGGAGGCGGCGGGGAGGAGGTCTCCGAGGACGTCCGCCTTGGCTCCCTCCCGGGGGACCTGTTCCTGTTGGGCCGGTTGGCCCTACTAGGGGCGGGCGTTCTGCGCAGTGGCGGGATGGGCCCCTGGTGGCCTGGCAGGACCCACAGGGAGCATGGCGTGGGTGTGCGTGGTGGTGGCTGCAGTCGGTAGAACAGCCCCAACGGGGCGGGGGTGGGGCGGGGGGAGGGGGCGGAGGACCAGAGCTTTCTTTTTCTTAAGTGCAATAAATCTATCAGGGAGCTGGGGCGGGAGCAGCGGGCTCCTGGGACGCTGTTGCCCAGGCCCCTTGAGGCTGTGCCCTGAGAGGCACTACGACCCGGGGGTGGGCGGGGGGGCGGGCCGAGGACTGGGCGGCTGTCCTGTGGTGCAACTCTGTTCACACCTTTTCTAATAAACGGGGCTGGGTTCACCGCTGGCTGCTGTCTGCTTTGTGCTGACCCCAGCCGCCCTCAGGGGTCTGGGGCAGGGTTCAGAGGCCATCACAGCGCCTGGTCGCGTATGTGGCCGGGCCCCCCCGAGGCTTTCCAGGAGGCTGGACAGGCAGAGTCACATCTTCCCACCAGTCCCCCCCTCTGTGCATCCATGCTCTGGTACTCAGGGACATCCAGTCGGCACACCCCTTCCTTCCGGAGAGATGAGCCCCCAGTGTTTCCCGCTTCAGGTCTAGATCCTCTGGGTGCTGGAGAGGGCGGGCGGGGCCAGAGGGCTTTCCTCTGCCCCGTTCCCTCTGGCTCCACAGGAACCGACCCCTGGTCACCATGGGCCCCAGACAGCCGTGGGCAGGGCTGAGCCTGTCTGGGCGGCTGCTCCCCTCGCCCGTGCGCGCTGTGGTGCGGTGAGGCCGCTGAGCATTTCTCCCTGGAGAAAATGAGGGTCACCCCTGCTCCTGTCCTGTGTGGATGCTGGCAAGCGGGTGAGAGCCACACTCGCTGGCCCCTGGCGTCATTCAGCTGCTCAGCCCTGGGAGCCTGTGTCCTGGGCCTGGCATCTGTGATGAACGCCTGGGTCCAGCCACTGCGGGTTTTCTCTCTGCTGCCCTAACCGCTCCCAGGGACAGCCGCAGTCAGGGTTCCTGTTGGGGCGAGGGGCTGCAGGAACCAACCTGTGACATGTTCGGTCCTCTGAGAGATCTGCCTGTGGTCCTGGGTCTGAGCTCTGGGCTGCATTGTCCTTTCATCGGCGTGTGGAAGGGACCCCCCGCCCCCCTGGGACGCCCTGGTTCCAGCCCCTTCGGGCAAGACCAGGGAGTTTGAGGGGTCCACTTCCAGGTGCTGAGAAACCATGGTCCTTTGCCTGGTTGGGGTCTGTCATAGCCCCCTGAAGACCGTAATAGGCTCATAGTCACCACCACTCGCTGCCTATGGGCTCAGCCTCTCCGGGCTGTTGTGTCGGCTGCACCCAGCCCCTTGGCTGTCTGTCGCCACCTCCCAGCAGGTGGCGGTGGGGCTGGGGCTCAGCTCAGTTGTCCTCGGGTGGTGCCTGGGAGGGGTGGGGTCCTCCTCACCCTGTCTCCTGCCCTTGATTTAGCTTGGGTGAGGACTAAGGCCTTTTCAGCTGTTTACAGGTGAACTGTCTCCCGCAAGAACTGCCCCCATCCCTCAGAATGTGACCTCATTTGGAAATCTACAAAGGTCATCGAGTGAAAATGAGTTGCAAGGATGGTCCTCCTTTAGCCCTGGGGTGTCCTTGCAAAAAAGGATTTGGACACACACTGGAGCAATGCCTTGTGAGCCTGGGAGCGCCCAAGACTGCCTGCAGGGCGTGGGGGCTGGGAGGAGGCCCAGGAGAGACCCTGGACTTGGACCCAAGGCCTCCAGAACAATAAACGACTTGTCCTAAGCCCCCCATTGTGTAGGATTTGGTTGTTACGGATCCGCTGGCTCTGCGGGGCTCTTGGCCTGACTTCCAGGGTCCGGGATGGGGCTTTTCCCTTTTCCTTCAGCCACCCAAGCATCCCTGAGCTGGGTGGCCTTTGCTGAAGATACAAGGGCTCCGTGCCGTTACTTGGTTGATGCAGCACCAAATTTTAAGCTCTGTGTCCTGATACAGGTGTTTATTGTCACGTGAGGATTTCAGAGTAGCAGGCAGCTGTTCACCAAGTGGCTCGTGGGCCCTGGCCCTCATGAGCGCCTGTGACTCCGTCACCCCGGCCTCAGCAGCCCCTGCAGCCGGCTGGCGGGCGAGGCAGGCGAGTGAAGGCAAGCCTTCCCGGCCCAAGTGCTGTGGTGGGAAAGGAAACGCACTCCCACGTCCCCTTGGTGTTGGTGAGAGCTAGCGTCACGGCCTGACGCAGCTACACGTTCCCGCAGAAGCCCCGCACGATAGAGGGGAAGGAGTCTGGCGGATGCCAGGCATCCCCGTCATGTCATGCCACCCTGACATCCTGGTTTTGGTTCTGGTTCTGTCAGAACCCTGAAACTCCGGCTTTGGCAGGCGTGTGCGGTCAGTCATGAGATAAAACGGGCAACAGAGGGACCACCACTTGGTGCCACAGAACACGGGGCTGCAGCTTTACACGGCATGGAGGTCCTCGGGCCCGCTCCCAGCCTCCAGCCAAGTCGATGCCAGGTCTCGCAGCACTCCGCTCCTGGTGCCAGGAACGAGGATTTATTTTCAGCCTGGACTCTAGGTGGCAAGAAACCCAACTGAAGCTGGCATGAGGGAGGCAACAGGAAGATAGAAACCAGCCCCAAAGCCCACCTGTAGCCACAGGTGTCTTGGTGTCACGAGGGCGCTGCTCGTCCCCTGCCGAGAAGTGGTCACCCCGCCAGCTCAGCCACACTTGAACTGCTCCTCGGCCCTGGTGGCTTCAGGAACGGTAGTGGGTGGGAGGAGGGGGCTGGGGAGGTGGAAGTGTGTCAGGCGCCAGGGCTGGCCAGGCCGGGATGCTGTGCCCCGCCTGGGAGCTAAGGAATGTGAGGCCAGGGCCCCCAGCACCTCCACAGAGCTCTTGGGTTCCTTAGGGACCACCCCTCTGCCCTCAGGGCCCTGGCTCAGAAGCCAGAC
The DNA here is from genome assembly GCA_027257055.1 of Cephalopachus bancanus. NCBI lineage: Eukaryota > Metazoa > Chordata > Mammalia > Primates > Tarsiidae > Cephalopachus > Cephalopachus bancanus. The sequence continues at coordinate 619,178 of JAPVLO010000583.1, read as the reverse complement.
TCGACTCTGGTGCCAGGGGTGTTCAGTGTTGGTCCCTGCTGGCACACGCCGGGCTGGGTGCCCCACAGCCTGTGTGGCTGGCCATTGGACCAGTGAGGACTCAGGAACTGCCCAAAGGAACGACACCCTCGTCCCAGGTCTCTGTCCCGCTGCTGGAAAAAAGGGAAGGTGGTGAGCCCTAGTGTAGCCCTCCTGCCCGGCTGAGGCTTGGACCCTGCGTGACCCCAAGCTGCTTCTCAACTTCTCGGTCCTCACAGGGGTCTGTGGCTTTGGTTTCAGTGACCCACCAGGGGCCCTTAGGTGGCCCCTAAAGCAGGCAGCCTCTGGATGGTAACTTGTCTGAGGGAGGCAGTGCAGCCCACCCCAGGTGACCGAGGTGCCGGTGGGGCCTAATTGCCCCTGAGGCTGAAGTTGGAGCCACCCTGGGGCTGGCCAGGCCAGGATGTTGGCCTTGGAGCACAGGAATGTGAGGCGGCCTGCTGAGGTCACAAGGGACACCACCCTCGGAAGTGCCAGCTCGTGCCCTGCTCATAGAGGGCCAGGCAAGGGTGCGGGGACGAGGCCCCAGATCCCCTGAGGCCGGGGCGCTCCCTGTTGCCCGAGTCAGCACAGCCCGTCAGCCCAGCCCATCCGCCCTCCGTGTCCGGCCTCCGCAGCCTCGCCCGCCCCCCCGCGGCCCCTCCGGCCACAGGGATGCCCGCGGAGGCGGCCAGCAGAGACCGGCTCCCTGAGGAGGAAGCGGGCTTGGCAGCCAGGCCTCGTCCCCAGGCCTCAGGGAGACCAGGACGTAAAGAGCGACCGGGGCTCTCTACGCCTTCATTTATTGCACGTGCACCCGGCGTCCCTCTCTCGTCCTTCCGTGCCGGCTCTCAGACGCGGGGGCGCCCGCTGCCCGCCCCGGGGGCCGGGCCGCGCTAACCCCACGCGTTCACCGGGGGGGCGTGGTCCCCACAGGCCTCGTTCGGACCCCGGACCTCGGACCCTGGGTCCAGTCCGGCCTCCAAGCCCTCCTCTGGGCGGACGGAGGAGCCGTGGCCTGCCGCCCGCCAAGGCCCTCACTCCAGACTCGCCGGCCCCGGGTGCCCAGGAGCCCAGGGCGCTCAGGCCGCCGGCCTGGGCTTGCCCCCGTGGGCCCGGTCCCGGGGGCGGGGGGCCTCGCCGGCGGCGCGGCCCGACGGGGGCGCCGCCGGGGCTCCGTGGGGGGCGTCGCCGGCGGGCGACTTGGGCGGGCTGGGCGGCTTGAGCGCGCTGACGGCGCGGATGAGGCCCATGCGGCGGCGGATGGAGTGGTCCAGGTTGACCGTGCAGCGCAGCAGGCTCTGCGCCTCGGCCACGGTGAAGGGGAAGTCGGCGCCCAGGAAGCGCTCGAAGAGCTCGGGGTCGCCGTCCAGGTCCAGCACGTTCTGCAGCGCCTTGGTCATGGCGTGCAGCTCGCGGCTGTTGTCGCGGAACACGTCCCAGAGGCGCGCGCGGCCGTCGGGCGCGCCCCCCGCCTGCTGCCGGTCCTCCAGGCACTGCAGCGCCCAGCTGAGGCGGCAGGGCCACTGGTTGGCGAGCACCACCCAGGCCACGGCCTGGCGCGGCGTGGGGCCCCCGGGCGCCCCCTGCTGCTGCTGCAGCAGGCGCACGGTGATGGGCACGGTGTTGACGATGCGCCGCATGGACACCACGTTGTCGGGCACGTACTCGTAGAGGCAGTCGCGCTCGTCGTGCAGGCAGAAGAGCGCCTCCTGGATGCGGCGCGCCGCCGCCGCGTCGATGCGGCCCTGCGCGCGCTCCGGGCCCGCGCGCGTCTCCACCGCCAGCAGCTGCGCGCCCTCGCCCCCGCCGCCGCCGCCCCCCGGCCGCCGCAGGCCGCGCGCCAGCTCGCGGTAGAGCAGGTCGTCGCGGCTCCGCACGGCGTCGTGCAGGAACTGCAGCTTGGTGCGGCGGCCCATGACGGGCACGGAGAAGGGCAGCGTGACCGTGCGGTTGAGGAAGAGGTAGCCGTTGTCGGCCGTGCCCTTCATGCTGCCGGCGCTCTCCAGGCACGCGGCCAGGATGCTGGGGTCCACCACCAGGATGAAGACGAAGGGCGCGTGGCTGTCGGACAGCAGCGTGTTGATGGCGTTGAGCACGCCCACCACGCGCTCCGGGTAGCACGTGTCCAGCCCGGTGACCTCGAGCACCACGCGCAGCCGGCGGCGCTGGTAGATCTCCAGGAAGGACAGGAAGTCGGTGAGCAGCTCCACCTCCTTCTTCACCTCGCACATGAAGCCCAGCTGGCTGCCGAACTTCTCGCGCGAAACCAGCCGCTCGATCTTCTTGCGCTGGCTCACGAACAGGTGCTTGCCCACCGAGTACACGGCCATGAGCAGCCCCGAGCCCGACAGCGTGGTGGCCGCGCCGCCGAACACCCTGAGCAGGCTGCCGCTCGCGCCGCCGTGGCCCGGCGCGTGGCCGCCCAGCGACAGGTAGAGCAGGCCCACGCCCAGGGCCAGCGCCGCCAGCAGCGCCACCAGGCCCAGGCACACGCGGCGCCGGCAGTGCCACTCGCACTGGCGGCAGTCCGGCTCGCTCAGGGGCTTGTTGCCCAGCACCGAGAACACGCTGAAGGGCAGCGCGCCGTAGTGGTGGCGGATGCCCTCGCACAGCGTGGTCACCAGGCCGGCCCACAGCTTGTCGGTGCCCGCGTACTGCCAGGCGCTGAAGCGGATGAAGAGGAACTGCACGTTCTTGCGCCGCAGGTGCAGCTCGGTAATGACGGGCTGCAGGAACACCAGGTACCACAGCAGCTGCGGGACGCCCCAGCCGCTCACCGACCGCGGCCGCCACTGCACGCGCTGCAGCTCCTCCTCCTCGCGCTGCGTCGCCTCTTGCTGCATCAGCGCTGCGGGAAAGGAGGGCGGGAGACGGCGGAGCCGCGTGAGCCACCGAGGGCCGGCGGCCGGGCTGGAGGGCGGGGCCGAGCTTGGGCGGGGTGGCAGTGGGCGGGGCCAGGAGAAGGTGGGGCCCAACCGGGGGCTGGGATGGGCGGGGGCGACTGACAGGAGGGCGGGCCTCAGGGGGCGGGGCCATGCGTGGCGGGACTGATTGGAGAAGCCCGGCCCGGTGGGGCCGGTGGGCGGCCGGTGGGCTGGAGAGAGCGGGCCCAGACAGGCCGGGGCGGGAGTGGGCGGGGCCAGGCGCCGGCCTGTCTGGGCCCGATGACGGGAGAGGGCGGAGCCCAGCCACATGGGACTGGGGTGGGCGGGGCCCGGCAAGCTGGAGAGGGCGGGGCCCGGTGGACGGGAGAGGGCGGGCCCAGCCGGGGCAGGACTGGAGTGGGCGGGGCTCAGAGGGCTGGAGAGGCGGGGCTCGGCGAGGCGCGGGGGGGGGTATCAGCCGGTGCTAGAGAGGGCGGGGCGCCCCTGGAAAGACAGGGGGAGCGATAGAGAGGCCCGGGGGCTGGGGGGCAGGCGGGCCCGGACCGCAGGTGAGCGCTGCCGGCCCTTAAAGAGCTGGGGGCAGGTGCAGAGGCGGGGCCTGGACAGGCCTGGAGCCGGGCTTGGACCCCAAGCAATCTGAGGGTGGAGCTGCGGGTCGGGGGTGGGAGGAGGAGAAATGAGAGAGGCAAGAAAGGACCCGAGGAAGAGCCAGGGACTGAAGATGGGTCCTGGGTCTGCAGGGGAGCAGGAGGGAGGAAGGAGGCTCTAAGGAATGAATGAACTAGAGATGCTGGGGAAGAGGAATGTCAGGCAGTAGGATAACAGCCTTGGTCTTATTTTCCTGACTTACTGCTCCTCCTCCAGGGAGCCCGCCGAGACCCACAGGCTGGGTGGGGGCCCTCGGCTCTTCCTTCCTACTTGGGCCATCACCGAGGCTGAGTCTGTCTCCCCTGCAGGACTGTGAGCCTGGGAGGGCAGGGCTCTGACTTGTGGTCGCCTCTGTGTGCCCTGGCATGCAAGGTGTGGGGAATGTCTGAAGAATGGATCATGCGGAGTCTGGGGCAGGATGTCTCCCAGGGCAGCGACGAGTGAGTGGGAGTGTCTAGGTCAGCCAGCACAGAGCAGGAACTCCAGAATGCTGTCTCATTTTTCCTTACATCCTCATCTTTCTCCTCCCAAGAGCCTGCTTGTGACAACACAGAGGTAGGACAGGGACTTGTTTGGTAGGTGTGCTCAGTGAGCAGTCAGTATAGGAATGAAAGGGCTGGGCACACGGAGGAGGTTCCATCCCACCAGGGTTTGCAGGTCAAAGCTGCCATGGAACCTGACCAGTTTCAGCTCCCATCTTCAATTAGCATCTATGTGTATGGTATCTTTTTTTTTTTTGAGTTGGGGTCTTCCTCTGTTGCCCAGGCCGAAGTGCAGTGGCATGATCATAGCTCACCACAGCCTCGACCTCCTAGGCTCAAGTGATCCTCCCGCCTCAGCCTCCCAGAATGCTGGAATTTCAGGCATGAGCCACCACATCTGGCCTGTTCAGTGTCCTATGAATGCTGAAGAGATGGGTCTGGAAGCACAGAGGCCAGCAGGGGACTGGCAGGGGCCTGCAGCCTCAGTGAGGAACCTGGACTTTCTCCTTCTGTGCTGGGGAACACGGGAGGCTCTGAACAGGGGAGGGGCAGGACCAGACCTGTACTTCAGAAAAGTCCCCCGGAGTGGAGTTGGGGGTTGGTATCAGGGGAGGGTAGGACTTGGAGACCAGGCTGGCAGAGCAGGGGCTGGGTAGAAGTGTGGGCAAGGGAGGAGGGATCTGGTTACCACGGAGCTGGGAGTGCTCGGGGATGAGGGGACGTGGGAGCAGCCTGGAGCTGGGCAGGGACCGGAGGTTCCATTTCTCTTCCTCCCCACCCCCAAGTGCACTCAGACCCTCACCTGTGATCTTGTCGAGCATCATGTGCAGGCGGCAGCCAAAGGGGGCATAGAAACCCACTGTCACAGGGACAGGCACGTGGCAGAGAGTCTTGGCCAGGCAGCTGCAGTAGATGTCATCCTCCGTCAGAATGTCTGGTGGTTGGTGATGGAGATACCAAGTCAGTGAGGTTGGCCAGACACCACCCTCTCCTCCCCTCCTTCCGCCATTAGCCCCTCCCTGGACCCCCAAGGTGACTCAAGTCAGCTGGACCCACCAGGCCCAGGCAGGGAGGCTGGACTCTCCCCCACCCCAGACCAGATCACCAGGCGTGCTTGGCCACCGGCCCGTGGTTCCTCTCATGGGACACGAGGCCCTTGGATGTGGAGACCCTGCTATCCACCCTCAACAGTTGCCCACTTCACCTCTGCCTGCTCTGCGAGCCTGGCACTAGTGTGAAGGGCCCTGAGGACCACAGGGCCTCTCGGCTCCCTGCTCACTCCTTGCCTGACCTCTCCCTCTCCCATAGCCTCATGCCCACAGTCACTAAGCCCACCCGGGCTTGGGGAAGACCCGAGTTCTAGTTCTAGCCCCACCACCTTTCTCTGTGGGAGCTGGGGAGAGAGCTGCTTCGGACAGACTCTGCCCTCTGAAGAGCAGGTGGCAGAGATGCCAGGGAGCAGGGATGCCAGAGGGTCTCCAGGGGCCAGTTAGGGCCCTGGACACCACACACAGGCACTACAACAGCCACTCTGCGGGAGGACACCTGCCCCTCGAGGGCAGTTGTGGGGGTACCAGGCCGGCGTCACGGTGCACAGTGGGGATAACACTTCCATTTTCAGAGAGCCTGGTGGGCTGCAGGGAACAGGCCATGCCTGGCAGCAGAGCCAGGAGGAAGACAAGCCCAGCTGAGATGGCAGGAGGTGACCAAGCCTGCCGGCTCACTGGGTGACCTCACTTCACTCAGCCTGGATTTCCACATGTGTGAAAACAGGCATCATGACCTGGGGCTCCGTGACAAGGCTGAGCCTGGGTCCCTGATGAATCCCTGTTGCTCCACTTTCAAACCAGACCTAGTAAGCAGCCATGCGTCCCCATCTCTGCCACCACCACCCAGCCAGGCTGCCAGCACTTGTGACCTGGACTCCAGCTCACTGGCCACCTGCTTCCACCCTCCCTCCCATAGTCCGTTCTCCCAGGAAATCCTGAGTCAGCCCGTGTCTCCTGTGGTTCCTGACTCCCTTGAGAGCAGCCAGTGTGGCCTCCTTGTCCCTGGGGCATGCCGCCTCAGAGTCTTTGCATTTGCTGATCCTGCTGCAGGTTTCTTGCTCACATGTTGCCCTAATGAGGCCTGGCCTGGAGACCCTATTCAATCTGCAAGCCCTGCCACCCCCATGCCCTCTCCCTGCCTTAATTCCCTCAGTGTGGCTGTCACCGGGTGACACCCTCTTAATCTGCTTTATCTTGTTTCCTGTACCTGCCCCCACCCGGCTTGGCTCAACCTGTAATCCCGTGCCTTTGTGAGGCTGAGGTGAGTGGATTGCCTGAGCCCGCGGGTTCGAGACCCGCCTGGGCAACTTGGCGAGACCTCATCTCTACAATAAATTAAAAAATTAGCTGGGCGTGGTAGCGCGCGCCTGTAGTTCCAGCTACTCGGAAGGCTGAGGCGGAAGGATCGCCGGAGCCCAGCAGGTCGAGGCTGCGGTGGTCGGGAGCGGCCACTGCACTCCAGTCTGGGCGACAGAGTGAGACTCCGACTCAAAAAAAAAAAGACAGAGGTCTCTGTGGCCTCACTCCCTGCTGTGCTCCAGAAAGGTGCCTGGCCCATGCTGGGCGTCTGAAACCTAACTGGGGGTGAATAAACGCAGGAGGGAGGGAGGGGTCCTCCCATCACTGGGCTTGCTCTCCATCCCCAGGCCACTCCCTACCTCTTGTGGCAGCTTCTGTCTCCCCCACACCAGAGCTGGCCGACAGCTAGTGCCCCCCTACCCCCTGCACCGTGTCTTCCGAGGCCTGCTGGGCCGGGGAGAGAGGGCTGGGAGGAGAAAAAGCAGACCAGGGTGTCAGCAGAGGGAGAGGGAGACGGAGGTCTTCGCCACCCGGCCCTGCGTGGAGGCGCCGTGGATGGGCCTGGCCCGGAAGCCTTGGACCCCAACAGGCAGAGCAGAGGCAGCCCGCCAGACCCCCGGGGTCAGGGACGTGCCCTTGTGCAGGGGCCAGAGCGTGGGATGTGGAGAGCAGGCCTGAGGAGTGCTACCCGGGGAGCAAGAGGCCCTGCGGGAAGCAAGGTGGCAGGAGCCGGGGAAAGAGCCCCAGGGAGGCCTGGGTGAGCACCGGAGCTGAAGGCGGTGAAGGAGCCGCAGGCTGCCGGGGCGGGCAGGGGCCGGGCATCAGTGGGCTCGCTGGGCTCCAGGACGGTGCCGGCGGCGGCGGCGGCGGGTGGGGCTGGGCCGCTGCTGGCCATGGTGGGTGCCGTGGTGGGTGAAATGGTGTGCGCAGGGGGTGGCTGGGGGGCGCTGGCTGGTCCCTTGGGGGCAGTGGCAGTCGCAGGCAACCCCTTCTGGGCGCCAGGAAGGGGACAAAGCCTCTGCCGCAGGGGGCTGGGCGGTGGGGGCTGGGGCTGCCGCTGCAGGATGGCGGCCTGGGGGCCCCGGCGCCGGCCCCTGCCACCCCCCCGCTGGCTATGGTAGGCCAGCTGCCAGTATGACTGGGGGGACGGCCGACAGGACCCATGGACTCGAGGGGACGCTGGGTCATGGCGCCACTGATGACAGCATCCTGGAAGGAAGGAAGTGGGGGGTAACTGGGCCTGGGTCCCTGATCCCCGGGGGCACCAGCAGGAGCCAGGTGGGGTCTTCAGGTGGAGCCTGGGACTGGAGCATTATTAGGAGCCCCAGAAGCCCCCCGGAGTCAGAGAGACCACGGGGAGGGGTTGGCAGATGCCCAAGACACCCGAGGTTGAGCATCCTCAATGGAGAGGGTCAGTCACTGCCACCCCACATTCCTGGGTCCCTAGGGGGAGGAGGGTCTCATGGTGCGGGTTGGGGAACCTGAGAGGAACCCACTGGGAGCTGGCCGGGTGGTTAAGAGAAGGCCAGAGCACAGTTGGCGCTGTAGAGAGGGAACTGGCCAGGGAAGGGACGGGGGTCCCTGTCCCCGGGTTCAGGCCAGGCTGGCAGGAAGGGTGCTGACCTGGAAGGCCTGGGCACCCACCCGGGCCCTGGGGAGGCTGAATCAGCTGTAATGGGAGGTAATTGCCCCCTCCCCACCCTGAGCAGGAGCACCTGCAGTCACCACCGGAAATGCAGCCCCCGCCTCATTCAGACATGTTCAGTGTGAGGTTTCCCTCCCAGGTGGGGGATCTGTCCCCACAGGCCTGACAATTTGGGGAGGAGGATTCTTCCCACACTAGGGGAAGAGGCAGGCCGGGTGGCCACCCCTGCTTCCATCTCCAGCCCAGTCTCCTGGCCTTGGGCCCACCCAGGTCGTGTGGTCCAGCCCCAACCCACTCTGCAGACGCCCCTGTGGGGAGTGCTGGTGGGTCGTCGCCCCCAAGGATGGCGGTTCTCCTGTTCCTCCAGCTGCTCTGGCTCCCTCACACATCTCTGCCCAGACGAGACCCACCCCCTCAAACAGGACCCTTACCTCTTTGGTGCCCCAACTCTGGGTCCCAGAAGTAGTGCTCGGTGGGGGCCTGGACATCCTCGGTGAAGTGGACGTTGTAATGCTTGTGCATGGTGGCCGGGCGGCTGGACGCTGGGGGCCTGCTCCTGGTGCGGGAGGAAGAGGACAGGCTCAGCACCAGCTCCTTGGGCATGAGCCGCGGGAGCTGAGGTTGGGGTCCCTGCCCCACCCCAGGGCGGCTTGGACAGGCGAGATGCTGGGTTCCTGGGCCACCTGGGGGGACGCCCTTCAGAGAGCAGTGAGGGGCGGGATGGGGAATGGCCAGGGGCTAATTTGGGGTTGGGGGTGGCTGAGGGGGAGCTCCTGGGGCTTTCCAAGTGGCCAGGACACTGCCAAGCAGACATGGCCTGGGGACACGGGCCACCAGTGTGGTGGCTGAGTGACATTAGGGGTCGCTAAGGCGGGGACCACTGGGGGAAGGGGGAGGATGGGGCGCTCTGAAGGGACATGGAACTGGTGTTTCTCGGCGAGCAGCCGAGAAACAGGGTGACTGAAATTTCAGAGCTGGGTGCACTGGGGGGGGACTGAATGCCGGGGTGGAGGGAGGGGAAGCCTGGGGGAGCGGTGAAATCGCGGGGTCTAATTCGGGAAGAGGCTCAGCAAACTCAGGCGAGAGGGGTGCTGGGTTTCCAACGTGAGGGGCGGAAGGATGCTGGTAGGGGGCAGGGACGGAAGTCCGAGGGGCAGAGGAAATGGGGGTGCTGAGGGCTGGGGCCTGCCCACCGCCCACCTCCCGGCCGCCCGTGCCTGACATACCTGCCCGCGGCCTGGCGGCCCCGCGGCCCCAGCTCCCTGCCCGCCGGCCCCGCCGGACTGCCGGCGCAGGCCCATCCGGGGAGGCCCAGCCGGCGCCCGCCCGACCGGTTTGCCCGTCCCCGCCCCTCCCCGCGCCCGCCCCGGCGCGCTCGGCTCTCTCGAGGACTGGCCGGCCCGCACCGAGCCGGGGGAGGGATGGACACGCGGCCCGCGGCTCCTCGCACACGGCGACCCCGGGCCGGCCCCTGGGCGCCTCTGCGGGGACCGGGCGGGGCTGGGTCGGGGGCACGTCCGACCCGGGAGCCGAGGGGAGGACGGCCCGGGCTCCGCGGCCAGCTCCTCCGCGGCCCAGGTGTGTGGCCCCGGGCAAGCGACTTCACCTCTCCGAGCCGGCTTCTCCGAGCTGCGTGGGCAGCGTTGGCGCGCGCCTCCCACGGGTGTGGGGACTCAGCCTGCGCCTGGCACTCCCGACCCATTTCCCCGGGGCTGCTCCGCGCGTGGGGGGGCGGCCCGCGCCGGGCTCCCAGGGGTGCTGGGAGCTGTGGCTTCTTCCTCACAACCCCGTGGGGCCGGCGTGATGCCCACTCTGCAGACGGGGACACTGATGCCTGGAGACGGGAAGTCCCTTCCCCGGGGCACAGAGGCAGGGCGGGGATTTGCGAGCAGGCAGGGTCTGGTGCCCCCGGGATCCGGAGGCGCTGCCCTCTCCTGCCGGGCCGTGCCTTGCGCCGGCCTCTGAGGCCTCAGACGTGGCAGTCCGCTTTGCCACCCAGGGCTGCAGTGCGAGGGGGCAAATCCCGAGATGGGGGTGGGGGGCAACCACGACAGCACCCAGGGCAGGATACAGGGAACCCGCCGGGCGCTGCGGCACCCCTCGAGGGTTCTGTCTGTTGATCAGACACTGCCCCTAGGGTGGGAGCCAGACTCCCTCCTTGCCCCCAGTCAGGCTCTCTTTCCCCTGTGGTCCTTCAAGGCGATTCCTTGGGGAAGGCTTCTTCCCCACCCATGAAGCGCCTCTGCACCCAATGAGGAAGGGCTGGTGTGTCTGAGTGTGGGGGAGCCTATGGTGAACCCGGATCAACCCCCACCATCCACCCGGGCTGGGTATCTCCGATTCTCCCAGGAAACATCCACCCAGGGCTCCCAAGTGCCAGGCTCTGTGCTGGGCAGGACCAGCACCCAGATGGGAGGCCTGGAGGGACCTGAGAGGAAGTGTGTCCCAACGTAAATGAGACAACCCCAGGCAGGGGACGAGGCTGTCCAGGGCTGCAAGGCAGAGGATGGGAGACCACATGCCCACGGGGCAAGGTGAGGGGTCAGCATAGGCCAGGTGGCTGCAGGACGCTGAGGGAAGTGGCAGTTTGGGGAGCCAGCCAGGCAAGGGCCGGCTCAAGCAGAGGCAGGAGCAGATCAGGGCTGTGATGGGGGAGGCCAAAGCAGGACTGGACAGGGTGGGTGGGCCAGACCCTGCAGGGGCTGAGATCCTGCCGCTGGACTGTCTTTAGCAAGGGAACCCTTCCTCTTTTCACTTGGGCCCCATCCCCAGCCTCAGTTTACAGCTGAGGCTGCGGTACTTACCCACATCAGGCAGCGGGTGGTAGAGCCCAGGTACAAGTCCAAGTGCGCGAGGTCCCCAGCTGCTACAAATGCAGATGGGAGGAGGTGGCGGGTGCAGGCAGAAAGGCTGGCGTTGCCAGGGACAGGCACCGCTCTGGGTAGGACTTGCATTTGCCGGGCACATGAAGCATGCATGCCTCATGTAGAGGGCGAGAGAGGAGGATGTCTGGCCTCCCCCCACCCGTCCTCAGCCCTGGCGGCCCTAGCCCGCCCCTGCTCCCCAGAGAGGCTCCATTCTGTGCGTCCTGCTGGGCAGAGGGCAGACCCAGACTTGTTGACACGGCAGAGACACCAGTGAGCCCGCCGTGCTGGGGGCCACCTCACCCTGCCGGGTGTGCGAAGAGGGAGGCAATAAGCTCAAGGGGCCTGGAAGGGAGGGGACCGAGGGGTGGGGAGCCATGGAATGTGCTCCCCCTCCTCCATAGGACCTGTGACGGCTGCTCCATGGATACACCCATTTTGAATCTGTTCCACACAAAGAACTTTTATTGAGCGTCTGCCAGGGAGGGACATGTTGAGGTGGAAACCCTCCACACCAGTCCCACGGTGGCTGGGACCCCTTTGCTTCCCCTGACGCCCCCACCTCCCTCTGACACCCACTTCCTGAGCACGTGTGATCCCGAGCCTGGGACCCACAGCACCAACGCCAAGACCACCCCCAAAGGCAGTGGCCTGGGGTCCCCAATCACGGTGTGTGCTGTCTCCTGTGGGGGGTGAGGGTTGGCCGGGGGTGGCCGGGGGTCCTCAAGGCTGCTGGATCACCACCTGGAACTTACCTGGAAGAGAAGGGCTGGCTTTAGCTTGAGGCTGGGATCTGGGGAGCAGCAGCAGGGCACCCTGACAGCTGAGAGCTGTTCATCCTCTGCTCTGCACAGAAAGCCTGGGTGCCCTGGGCTGGGCCTCAGTTTCCTCCCTGGCCGAAGATGTGCTGCTCCCGCCCCTCTGGCCTACATCCCAGGGCCGCGTGAGTAACTAGGGGCATGAAGGCCATGTGTGGGCCTGGGAAGGGCCCCGCACAGGCTTCTGTGGTATGTATTGTCCAGTCCTGCCCGCTGGGGCCCCAGGTCACCCCATGAGTAGGCCTGGGAAACCCACAGAGGAAAGCATAGCTGGGGGTGGTGTGGGAGGCAGTGTGGCTTCAGGCTTTGGGGCATGCTGCCCCCAGGTAGGAATGGGACTTCAGCCTGACAGAGAACACCCTGTCACGCAGGTTCAATGGATTCTCCCATTGAAGAATCAATCACCGATCTCTCTTGTGTCCACCTGGGTTCCCGTGCATGGAAGAGATCTCGAAATCACGAGACGGTTCTCTCCTGAGGGCTGGCACCCCCAGGGAAGCAGGTTGGGGAGGTCACGGGGTCAGGGGCACGGATGGGCCTGCACCAGCTGTGTGGCCTGAGCAGGTGAGCGGAGCCTGGCCCACCTCCCAGCACCCACGAAAGAGCAGGACAGAGAGCTCTGAGCCCCGGCACACTCAAGGGTCGAGAAGAATCCCCCTCCCTGTGACTCACAAGTGGGCAGGGCTGCCGTGGAGGCGGTGACGGAGCTCTCGATGCCCAGGGTACTGAGGGTGCCTCGCAGGAGGCCGCAGGTGAAGGCCAGGAACTGGGCAGAGGACACAGACCACAGTGGGAAAGGAAGAACTGGGCCTGGGCCTGCAGAGAGGCCTCACTCCAGCGGGAGTCGGGCAGAGGGGGTGGGGGGCTGTGGAGGGAGCCCCAGCCCTCACCCCTACCTTGGGTGCCTCCTCCAGATACTGCAGGCCCGAGGCCATCGGGACAAGGAGGGGGAAGCTGCTGTCCTGCAGGACGTAGGTCCCCTGGGGGCAGAGGAGAGGCCGGTGGGCAGAGGGGAGGCCAGGACCCAGTGCCCTTGCCCCTCGGGCTGAGGTCTAGGAGGACCCTGGCCTCAAAACCACAGGGCCCTGGCCTATCCCCACAGCTGTGGAAGGGCCTGAGGCCTCTGACCTGGGGAGTGTGAGTGCTGCCTCGGGTTTTGTAACTCCCAAGGAACATAGTCCCGGCCTTCCAGGCTGTGCGGGGCTTGGCACCATGTGGGCATTCAATGGGAGGCGGGGCCAGCTTGAGCCAAGTGGCGTCATGCCAGGAGAGGTGCTGGCAGCCCCCAGGGGCCTGCCCACGCCAGGCCCGATCCCAGGAGGCTGGTGAAGTTCTGGAAATGGCCCCCAAGTCCCCCTGCAGGCTCCTGGTGGGCCTTGGAGGATCCGACAGAGCCCCCAAGATGGGCCTTGGATGGCGAGGGAAACCCGGGCTCCTACCGGCCTCCGGGCCACAGCCTTCCTGCCAGTCTCCTCTCCTGGCTCACCCACCTGGTGATGGGTGCGCTGGCCATCCATCTGCTTCTGGAACACGGCCACCCACAGGTCTCTGCACAGGAACTTGAGGACATCCAGCTCCTCCCTGAAGGCCAGCGTCTCCTGGGGCAGCCTGGTGGGGCAGGAGCCAATCCTTGGGCCAGGCTGAGGCTGAGGGACAGGGCGGGGTGGGGGCCCCCCGGAGAAGGGAGGGAGCCAGGCTTGTTCCGCATGGAGCATTGTGACACTCCCTACCCCCACCCCGGGCCTGCCCAGGATGGGACCTGACCTTGGGTCCTGCCAGCCGGGGAGTGGGGAGGCAGGAGGGGCCAGCTCTCACCTCTCGCCCAGAGCCTGGCCCACACGGAAGCCCATGCCCTCTAGGACTGACAGGCTCATCTTCTGTTCCTAGAAGACCACAGAAGAGAGGCTCAGGGGCCCTCAGCCACCTCCAGGGGAGCCACCTGGTGTGACCCCAAGACCAACTTGCCTGTGCCTGTCAGTTCAGGAGTGAGGAGACCCAGGGGAGGGACACAGCCTGGCTGGGGGGGGCAGGTCTTAGACCTCGCAGGTTCTCCCAATCCCCATCAGCTCCAAGAACAACGGGGGTCTTCCCTGGGCTCCCCTGGCATGTCAAGGGTTCTGGTAACACCCCTCACGACTGCAAGCGCTTTCAGTGTGAATCCTATTAAGGCCCTGTGAAGTGGGTACTGAGACCACCCGAGACGCTCCAAGTGACCCCTGCAAGGGCTCGCAGTGAGAGCCCTGGGCTGGGCCACAGAAGGGGGCGCTGAGGGAGTCAACCATGATCACCTGCCTTAAGATATCAGTCAAGACCCCTGGGAGAAACAGACAGGGGCTCAGGGAAGGCGGTGGGGGCCAAGTGGAATCTGGAGGGCAGGTCAGGGTTCACAAAGGAGGGGACTCAGCTGGTGGAGCCAGGGCACAGGCAGCGGGGATGGCAGGAGGCTGGACTTGGAGTCTCCATGTGCCTGCGTGCCTGGACAGCATGGCTGGAGGAGAGGAGGCATTCGTGGTTTTTTTTTTTTTTTTTTGCTTGGGTGACCTGGAACAAGCTGAGGGAGGGAGGCCCTGGCTGCGGGCACCAGAAATCTCAGGACGGCTCGCAGTGTGAGGCGCTGTGTTTCTCAAAGAAAGCCAGGCAGAAGAGAAGAGGGAGAACAGAGAAGGGAGTGCAGAACCCAGGAGGGAGAAAGCCCACCCGCCACTGGCTCCTCTCAAGTGGCCACAGCACCAGGCTTGAGCCCCCTACCCCGTCCTCCCCTCCGTGGGTGGGGCTAGCTGTACCTCCACTGCCCTCTTCTCTGCCCCCAGGGGCACTCGCTCGCTGGGCAGGGAAGGCTCAGGTTCTGGGCCCTTCCACCCTCTGCCCAGCTCCTGGAGGCTTCCCTCTCCCCCCACCCTGCCCACTCTGTCTTGCCTCTGGATGAGGACAGCTCTGTGGGGCGGGGATCTAGGCTGACCAAGCTACCTGCAGCCCGTGGGAGGTGCTTAATGGACAGATGCCGACCAAATCAAACCACGTGAAGACTCAGGACTCGAGCATGCAGCACACCCTCACTTAACAGTGCCGCTGGGTCCTTGGAGACTGGGACTTTAAGCACAATGCATCAGGAAACCAATTTTACGTCAGCTAATCCATGTAAATGAGTGAAGTCTGGTATATATTTGGTCACTAAAACATCACCAAGCTTTTTAGAAAAGACCCAAAACACTTATAATACTAAACACCGAAATATAAGCTATAGAAAGAAAGAAGGATTTTTTTTAAAAGGAAGATAGTTATTTACCCAATTATTCCAGCTCAAGGGGTGGTGGCCAGGACCCGCCCCAGCAGCTCAGGACCAAGGCGGAGCCTGCCTGCACAGGACACACCCATTGGAGACACAAGCCTCCCCCCCACTCACGCTGGGTCACACAGACGCACTGACGCACCTAATGGCTCATCTTTGGGATGTGGGAAGAAGCTGGAGGACCCAGAGGAAATCCAAGCAGACATGGGGAGCCCGTGCCAAATCCACACACGGTGGCCCGGGACTCTTTCTTCTCATCGACGTTATAACAAAATGCCGCTCTTTGAGACACTGCAGTATGCCACGTGCCAGGTGCTTTCTAGAAACCCTCTTGTTTAACCTTAACAGCCCCATAGGGTCAGCTGTGCTTCTCACCTGGAAAGTGGGGCTCAGAGGATTAAGAAGAACCCACCTAAGGAATCCTTGCCCAGAGCCGTCTTTCAAGGCCTGGCAGATGCAGAGAGGTGGGCGGGTGAGATAACACCCATGGCTGTGATGGGTGTCACACAGGCAGCAAGGCTGAGGCCAGCCTGGTGGGGAGCACCGGGAACGGGGCCCTGAGCAGAGGTCACCCACATCTCAAGCCAAGGTGCCCTGCTCTGTCCTGCCCCACCAACTGGGGTGACGACAGCTGCCCGTGGGCCTACACTGGCGTTCCTGCTGGGACCCCCGTCTGCGTTCTTCCAGCGTCCCCAGGCAGGGCAGGGCCGGCCACACAGGAAAGGTGCGGTGCAGGACCCCATGGTGAACGACGTGCAGAAGACTGCAGGTGTGAGAGGCAGGTGAGGGAACATATCTGCACTGTCTGTGTGGTGACACGGGTGGGAGGAGGTCCCTGTCTGTGGGTCCCCTCACAGCAGCACTGATCCATGGCTTGAGTGCCACCCACCTGGGTCCAGATCCGCCTACCCACCAGGTGTGGGACCTGGGGCAGCAGCTGACTGCCGGTGCCTCCGTTTCTCACGTGTAAAAGGAGGGTGGCCGGTCGCAGTGGCTCACGTCTGTAATCCCAGTACTTTGGGAGGCCAAGGCGGGAGGACTACCTGAGACCAGGAGTTTGAGACCAGCCTGGGCAACACAGTGAAAAAAATATTAGCTGGGTGTGGCAGCATGCGCCTGTAGTCCAGGCTATTCAGGAAGCTGAGACGGAAGGATTGTCTGAGCCCAGGAAGTTGAGGCTGTGGTGAGTTGTAATCATGCCACTGCACTCCAGCTTGGGCGACAGAGTGAGACCCCCAACTCAAAAAAAAAAAAAAAAAAAAGGGCCATTGCCTTGCTAAGCTGTGGTCTGGCCATGTGTTCTTTGAGCTATGGCCAGGCCATGTTTTTCTAAGCTTTGGCCCCCTCCCCTACCTTGGGGAGGTGAATCTCCTCCCTCTACTTACTTTCTAAATGAACTACATTTTTCCATCTTAAAAAAAAATTCAGGGTAATGTTGGTAGTAGCAGCTACCTCCTGGGATCTTCCTGAGTAAGGGGTTGGCAAATACAACCCCAGTGCTTTGTGTCGTGCTCAGGAAGCATCACTGTCACCATCATTCACAGCCTGAGTCTGTCAAATGAGGAGGCAGCCCCGGGTGACCAGGCATGAAGTCCTCAGCAAGAAGGAGAACCCCAGGAGGAAGGGGCTCTGTTCTGTGGGTTGACGTGTCCCAGCACCTGGAGCAGACTGACATTGGTGAGCCCTCGCCACTCGTGGCTGCAGCTCCCATCGCCTCCACCCAGAGGACAGCTCCCAGGGCAGGGCTCAGGTTCCACTCTGGCTGAGTGCGGCTGTGTCCCTGCACGTGAGGACTTTCCGGTGTCCCTCATCCATCCCACAGACGTTCCCTGGATGTCATCTGGGAGCTCATCTACTGTGCCTGCTGGGGGTGACAGGGCCCAGGTGACGCCAACTGACAACCTGGTGGAGGGGCAGCCAGGGGGATGGGATTCCAGGCATAGGGTGTGCACGGGGAGGGGTCGGGGAGGGGGCCACAGGCTACAGAGGATGCCTTTTCCCTGGTAGGCAAGTGCAGTCAACCTGAGTCAGCGCAATACATGCTGCCTAGATGCCCGCCAGGGTGGGCTGCAGGCCCAGTCCCTGCCCTACTGGAGGGGCCTAGGCCTAAGGAGGCAGTGGCCAGCTTCACTGCAGACGCAGGCGGGCTGTGCTCTGTGTGCCCTCACCTGGGCTGGTGCATTTCCTGTCCACACTCTGCATCTGAAGGAGGAGCAGCAGTGGGGAGCGGGCTGGGAAGGCACTTCGGGACTCAGCCAGGACAGTGGCCCCCAGAGGAGTGAGCCGGGCCTGATGAGGTCACAGAGTCAGCAGGGGCTGTCAGTCCCACTGAGGGTGTGCAGGGGAGTCTGGAAGGGTTTGCAGCAAGTTCAAGTTTTCCTACCATGAACTTCACCCTGCCTGGGTTTGAATCCTAGCTCCACCATTTACTGCCAACATGATCTTGGGCAGGTTGTCCAACCACCCAGTACCTCAGTTTCCCCACATGTGCAGTGGGCCTGATGACAGTCCCTGCTCATTGTGGTGGTGTCAACAGCACATGACAACAGCTCGATGTGTGGCTGTTGTGACTGTTGGTCCCACTGCACCTGGCCCTCCACGGGGGCCCAGGCCCATCAGGTCAGATCTCTGCTGACCTGAAGAGACTGGGGGTGGCAGAGCTGTGGGTGGAGAATAAGGACAAAGGGGGGGAAGAGGAAGTGGGCAGAGGGTGAGCAGGTGATGGAGTAGGTCAAGTGGAGGAGGAAAAGGAAAAGAGGCCTCCGCCTGTCGCCATCACGGCCAGTCTCCCCAGACTCGGTGTGTCCACGCCCATGTACCCACAAAAGTTCTTCAGAGATTAAGGCTGCATCATTCTGAAAACAGAAGGGATGGCCAGGCAAGGACTCTCCCATTCACAGGAATCTACAGAGCCCAGCCCAGGGCCTGCACTTCTGGGCTTACCACGCCTGCCTCTGCTGGGTTTACACAACAGCGAATGCAAGGAAACACAGAATGCAAGGAAGAGAGGGGACCCCTCCGAGAAAGGGTCTTATCAGTGCTGTGCTAATGGCGTCCTCCAAACAGGAAGCAACAATCAGACACAAAGCAGAGTTCCTGGAAATGAGCAGCATGGTGGCCAAAATAAACACTTTTTAACAAGGGAGCTGAATAATAGACAACTCTGGAAGACAGATAACATGTCCCAGGTTGGTGAGAAAAAAAACACAAGGGAGAAAAAAATGAGAGAAAAGTTGTAAGATGCGTGGAAGTGATGCAAAGAGTCTAACACCCTTCTGAGAGCCCAAAGGACATAGGGAACACAGCAGGAAAAGTCATCCAAGAGGTCACAGGAGGAAAGTGTCCTGCATGTTCAGACAAACCCAAGGGGGAGCTTCAGGAGGATGCGTGGGAAACAAGCAAACCCGGCACACCCCAAGAGCCTTGAGAAATGGAGAACATTCTGGACTGAAGTAGCACAAATCGGAGTGGGGAACCCAGGGAAGCAGTAGCCCTGGTGTCTGCCTTAAGAAAAGCACAGAGAGGCCGGGCATGGTGGCTCGCACCTGTAATCCCAGCACTTTGGGAGGCTGAGTGGGAGGATCACCTGACTCTAGAAATTCGAGACCAGCCTAGGCAACACAGTGAGACCTGGTCTCTACAAAAAACAGAAAAATTACCCGGGAGTGGTGGCGTGCTGGAGTCCCAGCTACTCAGGATGCTGAGGTGGAAGGATCGCCTGAGCCCAGGAGGTCGAGGCTGTCGTGAGTTGTGATCATCTCATTGTGAGCAAGCCACTACACTCCAGCCTGGGCGACAGACTGAGACCCTGACTCAAAAAAAAAAAAAAAAAAAGCACAGAGAGAAAAGACAAGTTTTGGTTCCCCCAACATGAACGGCCTGGGAAAAAAACAAAAAAGTGTACATAGCTGAGGAGGTGTGGGAGCCACAGAGCCAGCTGCTCCCACCCTGTCGCCCTCCACTCTCCTACCTTGTCCAGGGTGTCCCGAACAGCCCCAAATCCTGCCTCAGCCCACTAGACTCTCAGATCACTGTCCTACCTCCCAGCCCAGCCCCAGGTTTGGCTCGGCATGGCCTCTGCCCAGGGCTCCGACAGCAGCGCCCTTCCCCAGCCCAATCACCATCTGGTCCCATTGGGAGGTCTTTCTAAATGTAAACCTGAGCTGGGCACACCTCAG